>PIJE02001477.1:74302-101802 GCA_002895965.2 Coryphaenoides rupestris
GGTGAATAAAACTACAGGAATGGGCTATATGGCCCAAAAATGTTATCATGATAATATATTACATGTCAGTCGATAATTCTCATGATATATAGGCTATATACATACATATTGATTATTTCTGTTACGTCTAAAGGGGACAGCTGACAGCTGAACAAACCAGAAGGTTGTGGTTAAAAGTAGATATTAGCACGATATTACTTTTTCGTGTTCCGTTCCAATACCGATACGGCAATTGTTTAAGTGTTTGCGATATTTGATCCCATATACCAATGTTTTTGTAAATATTAACACATTAATGCATACAGTACATGACATACATTTTTGCCACATAACATTCTTTCATCATATCGCAGATCACGCTTACATAATACATTCTGACGGTTTCCATCACTTTATAATTGACACAAAACATATACATACACAAATACGATAATACACACTTATGTTATGCACCACTGACACTGATATAACCAGTATAATTAATATTAACCACTTAACCACTGTAATGCTGTGCTTTTCTCAGGTCCGCTATCCCGGAGCCAGTCCTAACTAAACACAGATAAATAAAGGTGACGTTAAGAAAGGCACGTAATTACAAATAAAACAAAGATGGGCTGAATATGAGTCACGGCTTCAGCAGAGGGCCGTGTTCCGAGGGGCAGAAAGGTGTCATGTGTGTCAATGAAAGGAAGGAATGTGACTTGATTGGGGAGGAAAGAAACACACAGGATGGTGGAGCCACTGCCCAGCGAGCAGAATCCTGACAACCGGGAGGAATGCAAGAGACATTCAGCAGCACTGCTGATCAGTACCTCCACCAACCTCACCACCATCACCGCCGCCACCACCACCACCACCACCTTCGCCACTGCCACCGCCACCGCCGCACCACCGCACCACCGCCACCACCGCCACCGCCACCGCCACTCCACCACCACCACCGCCACCTCCACCACCGCCAACCTCTGCCACCGCCATCACCACCGCCACTGCCAAAACCTCCACCACCACCCCACCACCACCGCCAAAAACCTCCACCACCACCCCCGCCGCCACCGTCAA
Source organism: Coryphaenoides rupestris (assembly GCA_002895965.2). Lineage (NCBI taxonomy): Eukaryota > Metazoa > Chordata > Actinopteri > Gadiformes > Macrouridae > Coryphaenoides > Coryphaenoides rupestris. The sequence goes on from PIJE02001477.1 coordinate 75,365, forward strand.
AACCAAAAAAAAACTCCAACATTGATGGTTGTCGAGATCTGTATTTACCGCTCACATTTCCACACACCCCATCTATTTACCTACTAAGTGCAGGGATCAGAACACCAGAGTGTTATTCTGGTGGCGGTCAAAGACAGTATTGAATATCGCCACGAGGGGCGCCCCTCATATTATCCAACTAGTTTGTAGTTAAGTTCGTTTTTGCCACTACCGGCTATGTGTATGTATAGTAGAGAGCATGCTGTCTTCCCGTGATGCGTGCGGAGTAGGAACGTAGAATCTGCCTCATCGTGTGTCGTGTGTATTGTTCGTATGTTGGAGGCCTGGTGTTCCGAATGTGTTGTCTGCCGTCTCTTCGCTAAGTGGCCAGCCTACACCACCCTACCTACACCACCCTACCTACTCTCATTACAATGTGTTCAGAGAAACCAGGCAGCAGCAGCAGCAGCAGGATGTATCGTACTGTATCGCCCGTACAGCACAGTACAGTTTTACATTACACATTGAACTCCGTGGCCGGCTTGTGACTCCTAAAGCCCAGCTCAATATGCACAGTTCAACGAGCTCCCCCTTCATCAGGGATTGTCCTGTTTAATTCCCCGCCATGCGCCGACACACGGCCACGCAATTATGTGTCAATGGCCAATTAGCGCGTTAATGACGGTTTGTTAGGCCCCGGGTGCAACCTGGAGAACACGGGCGGCGACGAGATGCTCGCCGAGGCCACGGCGTGTTTGTGTTGCTGATTTGATTGTCAGCACGTTGATTGTTTTATACAAAGAGGAGAGAGACATCTGTTGTAATGCTTGCTTACGTTGAAAATAAGGGACAATTAGTCAGTTCATGCATTAAACGTATTTGACTTATTTTCGTCAATCAATCCACGAATAGCGATCAAGTGGTCCATTGCCGAAATGTACGTACATTTACTGTATATAGCCATCCATCCAGATATCAGTGGTTTTTATACGCTGACACACACCATTAAAATATGACATTCAGAGGCTGGCTGGGTGAGTTTGAGGCATTCCTTACCCAGCCTCTGAATTTAATATTTTAATTTGTTAATTTATTTTTAGGTGAATGTGTGTGTGTGTGTGTGTGTGAGAGAGAGTGTGCGTGTGTATCTGAGAGAGAGAGAGAGAGAGCGTGTGTGTGCGTGTGCTGAGAGTGTGTGTGTGTGTGCAATGCGTGCATGTGCGTGTGTGTGTGAGAAGTGGTGTGGGGTCTGTGAGTGTGTGTGTGTGTGTGTGTGTGTGTGTGTGTGCATGTGAGGGAGATAAAGTGTGTGTGTGTGTGTGTGTGTGTGTGTGTGTGTGTGTGTGTGTGTGTGTTGTGTGTGTGTGTGTGTGAAAGAGAGTGTGTGTGTCAGCGGCTTCTTGTTCTCTCAACCTTCTTGGGGCCTCGTCTGAGCAGCAAGTCTTAGATACTCGGTATATGAAATGCGTTCTTCAAATCAAACGGCTGGTGATACTATAAGTAGGGCGGCGAGGATTCATATTTTTCCAGAAGATTCATATTCTCCCAGAGGGTTCATATTGTTCCAGAGGATTCATATTTTTCAAGGGTACAGTGAGCAACAATGATAATCGACAACAACAACGACAACCTCAATCCATTGACAGCCACCGTAATAGCATTAGGCCTGTTTGACATCACAAAGAACATTGATTTTCATCGTTATTATTCAGTATTATTTGACCCTAGAATTCAGAAGCAAACGAGGGACACACTGTGCGCCACACAGACAACAACGCGCCGCGCCGGTCCCTATAGAGTCCCGAGGTGATAATCGGAAAACCTCAAGTCTTCGAACCAACCAATTAATCGGGATTCAATCTCACTGTCAAACTCAAAAAGGCCCCTGGTGTCAGACTGTGACGGCAGGATGCTGATGTCCTCACTCGTGGGTTGTGTGAAATTCACCACCTCCTGCCACTGGTAAGCCACACGTCTGACCTTTCCCTGATCCCTGACAAATGAAGTGACTGTGTGTGTGTGTGCGCTGTGTGTGTGTGTGTGTGTGTGTCGCTCTCCTCTTCCTGATGTCTCAAATGAATGAACTGACAAATGAATTTGACATAGGGGGGGGGGGGCCCTGCTGCCAGCTTGGGAGGGGGCCTGGGATCTACAGTACAACAGTGCCATCTAGCTGGCTCACCTCATTGCATTCATTTTGATGCACCTTTAAAAGCGCAAAAAGCAAACTTGAGCCATTGAATAGACTCACCCTGTCAACGACTGCATGACAACTCCAAACGAGACTATAGGGGATATTAGATCGTGATCCTATTATGAATAGTGTCCCAGAATCCCTGAGATATAGCCTGTCACCGGAAGCCTGCATATACAGTACTGTACATGTGACCGAAATAGCAGAAGTTTCATAAAATTATGTTATATTAGAGTCTATTCCAGGGGTGGCCAACCAGTCAGAGACGAAGAGCCAATTTTTTTACTGTGTTACTGCAAAGAGCCACATCATACACACATGAACATCTCCCCATCTCTTCCTCTCACACACACATGAACATCTCCCATCTCTTCCTCTCACACACACATGAACATCTCCCATCTCTTCCTCTCACACACACATGAACATCTCCCCATCTCTTCCTCTCACACACACATGAACATCTCCCATCTCTTCCTCTCACACACACATGAACATCTCCCCATCTCTTCCTCTCACACACACATGAACATCTCCCCATCTCTTCCTCTCACACACACATGAACATCTCCCCATCTCTTCCTCTCACACACACATGAACATCTCCCCATCTCTTCCTCTCACACACACATGAACATCTCCCATCTCTTCCTCTCACACACACATGAACATCTCCCATCTCTTCCTCTCACACACACATGAACATCTCCCATCTCTTCCTCTCACACACACATGAACATCTCCCCATCTCTTCCTCTCACACACACATGAACATCTCCCATCTCTTCCTCTCACACACACATGAACATCTCCCCTCTCACACACAATAACATCACCCCTCATCATAATTCGGGGGGTGCTCCGAATTAACGGACCCCCCCCCATCAGAACGCGAATTAACGGATCCCCCCATCAGAACTGCGAATTAACGGACCCCCCCCCCCATCAGAACAGCGAATTAACGGACCCCCCCCCCCCCATCAGAACCGCGAATTAACGGACCCCCCCCCCATCAGAACCGGAATTAACGGATCCCCCCCCCATCAGAACCGCGAATTAACGGATCCCCCTCCCATCAGAACCGCGAATTAACGGATCCCCCTCCCCCCATCAGAACCGCGAATTAACGGATCCCCCCCATCAGAACCGCGAATTAACGGACCCCCCCCATCAGAACCGCGAATTAACGGATCCCCCCCCATCAGAACCGCGAATTAACGGACCCCCACCATCAGAACCACTTAACGGATCCACCGCCACTGCCAAAACCTCCACCACCACCGCCAACCTCTGCCACCGCCATCACCACCGCCACTGCCAAAACCTCCACCACCACTGCCACCACCACCGCCAAAACCTCCACCACCACCTCCGCCGCCACCGTCAAAACCAAAAAAAACCTCCAACATTGATGGTTGTCCAGATCTGTATTTACCGCTCACATTTCCACACACCCCATCTATTTACCTACTAAGTGCAGGGATCAGAACACCAGAGTGTTATTCTGGTGGTCGGTCAAAGACAGTATTGAATATCGCCACGAGGGGCGCCCCTCATATTATCCAACTAGTTTGTAGTTAAGTTCGTTTTTGCCACTACCGGCTATGTGTATAGTAGAGAGCATGCTGTCTCTCCCGTGATGCGTGCGGAGTAGGAACGTAGAATCGGCCTCATCGTGTGTCGTGTGTATTGTTCGTATGTCGGAGGCCTGGTGTTCCAAATGTGTTGTCTGCCGTCTCTCCGCTAAGTGGCCAACCTACACCACCCTACCTACACCACCCTACCTACACCACCTACTCTCATGACAATGTGTTCAGAGAAACCAGGCAGCAGCAGCAGCAGGATATATCGTACTGTATCGCCCGTACAGCACAGTACAGTTTTACATTACACATTGAACTCCGTGGCCGGCTTGTGACTCCTAAAGCCCAGCTCAATATGCACAGTTCAACGAGCTCCCCCTTCATCAGGGATTGTCCTGTTTAATTCCCCGCCATGCGCCGACACACGGCCACGCAATTATGTGTCAATGGCCAATTAGCGCGTTAATGACGGTTTGTTAGGCCCCGGGTGCAACCTGGAGAACACGGGCGGCGACGAGATGCTCGCCGAGGCCACGGCGTGTTTGTGTTGCCTGATTTGATTGTCAGCACGTTGATTGTTTTATACAAAGAGGAGAGAGACATCTGTTGTAATGCTTGCTTACGTTGAAAATGAGGGACAATTAGTCAGTTCATGCATTAAACGTTTTGACTTATTTTCGTCAATCAATCCACGAATAGTGATCAAGTGGTCCATTGCCGAAATGTACGTACATTTACTGTATATAGCCATCCATCCAGATATCAGTGGTTTTTATACGCTGACACACCCCATTAAAATATGACATTCAGAGGCTGGCTGGGTGAGTTTGAGGCATTCCTTACCCAGCCTCTGAATTTAATATTTTAATTTGTTTAATTTATTTTTAGGTGAATGTGTGTGTGTGTGTGTGAGAGAGAGAGAGAGAGAGAGAGAGAGAGAGAGAGTGTGTGTGCGTGTGTGTGTGTGTGTTGAGTGTGTGTGTGTGTGTGTGTGTGTGAGTGTGTGTGTGGTGTGTGTGTGTGTGTGTGTGTGTGTGTGTGTGTGTGTGTGTGTGTGTGTGGGGTGTGTGTGTGTGTGTGTGAGAGAGAGTGTGTGTGTGTGTGTGTGTGTGTGTGTGTCAGCGGCTTCTTGTTCTCAACCTTCTTGGGGCCTCGTCTGAGCAGCAAGTCTTAGATACTCGGTATATGAAATGCGTTCTTCAAATCAAACGGCTGGTGATACTATAAGTAGGGCGGCGAGGATTCATATTTTTCCAGAGGGTTCATATTTTTCCAGAGGGGTGCTCCCGCGAATTAACGGACCCCCCCCAGAGACGCTGACTCGGAGCCCGTCGCGCGCCTCACGGTAGCGTCATTGCGCATCCTTGGCGCAACATCTGTGATGACGCGTTAACTTTGACAGCACAAAAATTAAATATGAACGTAAGAACCATGAAACCAGACAAAGAGAGCCGCGGGTTGGCCAGGCCTGCTCTATTCATATGAAATATAATCTGGTGGGAATGAAATCAATTTTGACACAGGGGTGCACTCTGTTGAGTGGTAAAAAAAAAAGGTTTAATTTAATTGACTCAAAAAGTAGTCAAGGCCAGACATCAATAAAAACGGTGCAGGTAATTACAGTAATATGAATGTGCCTATACAGCCAGATCACATACATATACAATTTGATTAATTACATTCTATATTTGAAGGCTTCAAAAACAAAAATCACTGCCTCTTAATAGAATGTGTCTGAAAATCTCATTACATGTCATTGTCGGTCATTCAAATGAACCTAACTATCTTCACATAGGCCTAATACAATCCAATATGTCTGATTCTGTGAGGTAAAACAGTGTTCGGTCCCCAGGCAGCTCAGAGTAGCAGGACGCAACGTAAGGCAACGGGGGTTCAGTACGAGAGGGTGTAACCACACAAGGCACGGAAAGCAATATGCAAAAAGAATTAATATTTATTTAGAAGAAGCAACACAGGGAGCAAGAGAATATAAATAGTGGCACCAAACAGACATAAAAAGACATAATCCAAAATAATAACCTAATAATATCCCAGTGTGTCTAGCAGCAGGTAAACCTACGTGGTGTTAACCTCTTGTCCCTGTGCGCCAATAATAATAATAATAATAATAATAATAATGACAAAAGAAAGAACTCAATGAAGACTCACAAAATACCAAACACAAAATCTTCACATGACTAACAAAACACAAAACTTAAACTCAACCAAACCCGAACCCTAACCAAAAGACATGAAACAAGGCCCATAACAAAGACATACTGTACGTAACAAACAGTTTGAAAAACCAAACAAAAAACAAATTTCAATTTCAAATGAATATTCACTCATTTGATTTGATTCGTTCCTCATTGAATGCTTCGCTCATTCTTGTTGCTGATTCTTGGTGCACCACAGGGGGGCGCTGCGGTGCACGTTCAGTTGAAAGGTACGGCGCTGCAGTTGAAGAACGTCGAGGGAGCCGCAGCACAGCAGCGTTGCAGAGCCGCCGCCGTCGTGTTCAGCGGAGCGGACATGTTGGCCGTCACACTGCGAGGATAAAGAGCACACACACACACACACACACAGCACTCAGCAGGCGTATTACCCGATGTTACCCATAGAGGGCGCTCTATCTATGAAGGTGTTCAGGTTGCACCTTTAATACGCTCCTCATGCGTAAATGAAAGTGTTGTGATGCTGATTTAATGATGTTTTTTATGTTTGGAGTTTTTTCTTCTGTTTTATTGTGATCTTTTAATGTTGATGTTCGGGACAAAAGAAAGAAAGAAAGAAAGAAAGAAAGAAAGAAAGAAAGAAAGAAAGAAAGAAAGAAAGAACTGGAAAAGCGGCATGCACTTTATGATTATGAATAGCATGTAAAGAAATGTAAAGAAATAAAAAACGCACACAAACACACACACTATCTCTCTCCCCTTTGTGTGTGACAGAGAGAGAGAGCCTGCTGGAGAGACTGTTCTTGCTGACTGTTTCTACACTACAAGTACATTTGATTGTTTTAGTAAGTGTAGTGGCTTCGATCCACAGTCTACCTGTGGGTATGTCAGAGCAAAGATGCATAACACACACACACACACACACACACACACACACACACACAACACACACACACACACACAGGCACACACACAAACTCTCACACACACACACTGAGACACACACACACACACAGCATTCCAAAATCGTCGGGCCGCCGGCGTTCCCGACTGTCCCGACAGAGCTGTTGGCGAGGAGCGTTCCCAACACTGACTCACACCGGAGATCCGGAACGTACAGAACACCTGGGAGGGAGGGGGTTCACAACACACGACACGCAGGCCACAGGGAGGTCAACATGCACGTACTGGCTCGACACACACATTAGGCGGAGGGAATCAGGCCTTTCATTTGGCCTTCGTTGAGGTTGCCATGTGACGGGTTTACCTGCGATGCACGCGGTCATGAAACAGGCCATACTGCCCGCAATCAGCGCTCTCAGGCCACAGTCAACGAAGTCAGCCATCCTCTCTGGAACCAGGATATCTGCAGGGTGGGCGGGGGGTGTGGGAGTGGATGATACCGCTAAATCAGACATATTTATTTATTTATCCATCTATCTGATCTGTCTGATTAACCAGTTAAAGGTCCTGTATGTAAGAATAATGAATCCGTTCAGGGACTACATGTAGGATTTTACAGCACAAATCTCTTTAAATCACCAGTTTGTGAGCAGGTTGTGGTTGAAGTTAAAACATGAGAGCTTCCCCGACTCTCTCTGTTGCGTAGAACAGCTTTTGGGCTGATTTCTCTACATTTGAGTCGGGTCGGATGTCGGGGGAAAAAAAAAGGAACGAAGTGCCTTCCAGTGACATCACGAGTGGGAGTGTCCACCCAGATGTACGACTGGCCTACCCAGCCAGTGGAGTGGACTGTGCCAATCGGTAGGTTTACTGTATCCAGCCAATCATACAGTACATACACCCGGGTGGACGCTCCCACTTGTGATGTCACTGGAGGGTAGTCACATCTTGAGCATTTTGTTTCTATTCTTTAAAGTGATGACGTGGTGGAGGGAAACAGCGTGCCGGACTCTTACTTGTTATACCGATGGCCATCCCCAGGGAGCCGAAGTTGGAGAAGCCACACAGAGCAAAGGTTGCTATGGCTTCAGAGTGAAGCTGAGGGGAGACGGAGAGACAGAGAGACAGACAGAGAGACAGACAGACAGAGAGAGACAGACAGAGAGAGAGAGACAGACAGAGAGAGAGACAAAATATTCATCGTACTGTAAGTGCCGGGCTTTTAATCTGTTTTATTCGACATCTAAGGATACACACACACACACACACACACACACACACACACAACACAGACACACACACGCACACACACACACACACACACGCACACACACACACACACACGCACACACACACACGCACACACACACACACACACCGATCAGCTGTTGAGTGTCAAACGAAGGGGACTCACGGAGATGTATTGCTTCACGTGTCCACGTACTCGGGCTCTCCCGCCTCCCTCAACATGCTGAGCTCAGACATTCTCTCGTAGCCCAGAAGCTCGTTAAAGAACGTCTTGATGCCGATCAGCTCGCCCACCAAGAAGCTGTCCTCCCACGACACGCCCATCATGAAGGCCAGCGGCGCAAACGCGTACGAGCAGATGAGCTGAGGAACCAGAGAGCGAGGAAACCAGAAGCATCGGAGTTAAACAGCTTCCTTCCAGCACACAGTATTAGCACAGAGCAAGTCGAAAGTTGTGGGCCTACTGTGGGCAGAGCAAGTCGAAAGTTGTGGACGTTTGTGGTTGTTTCGTCTCTGAATCGACGACTTATATTACAGCAATCCTCCCCAACACAACAATTATTGTACTGATTCACCATGAAGCTGAGCTGTGGATAATCGAACAAGCCTCCCAGCCAGGACAGCGAGCCATCCAGGAAGGCCAGGATGGAGATGAAGGCGATGACGCTGACGGTGATGTTGGCCACCAGCGGCACGGAGGAGCAGGCGCCGTGCGTGATGGCTCCCAGTAAGCCACGGCTCTCGCTGACAGAACATAAAACACAACACCATCAAGTGTCTGCCCCTTACTTACTTACTTGTACATTTATAATACTGAATACTGCCACGTCACAAGAGTTTCAGTGTACAGAATGGCCCTGTGTTGTGATGTACACGTGAACAAATAAAACACTTTGAATTTGACTTTTGGATATTGACCTCCTTTCTTTGCAAGGTCACGGAAGGTCACCCGTGTGCAGTGGTGGAAGAAGTACTGAGGTCTTTTACTTAAGTAGTCATACCACACTGTAGAAATGCTGCATTGACAATGTTACTTACTGTATGTGAAAGTACAAATGTATTCGCATAGAATATAAATGTAAAGTACCAAAAGTAAAAGTACTCACCCAAAATAATATATATCACATTATTGTATTATTATTGTATCGTCTGCCAAATGCCCTAAATCAAAATGTAAATGAATATTGATGCAATGATAGACATGCTGATGGGTAGCTTGTGAAATTCCTCCTGGGGATCAATGAAACCTTATTGATTGATTGATAATTATATCATTTATGTTTTGATTATATTTGTGTTTAGTTCATTTTAATCTGCAATGTGACCAAAGCTGTCAGATGAATGCAGTGCAGTAAACGGTAGAATATTTGCTTCTGAGATCTAGGGCACAAAATATAAATACTCAAGTACCTCAAGGACAGTACTTGAGTAAATGTCCTTTAGCTACAGTACTTTCCACCACTGCCCGTGTGTCAACTTCCTGTTCATGTCCTGCCTCCCAGGGTCTGTCTCACCCTCTGGACGCCTTGACCTCCCCGGGGTCGCTGGGGGTCTCCGTCTCCGGCCAGAACAACTTGGAGATGGCCAGGGAGGCCGGCATGGACATGACAGACGCCGCCATCAGGTGAGACGCGTCCACCTATCAGAGGAGGGCGGTCCGCACGTCTCTCTCTCCACCCCTCTCTCTCTCTCTCTTCCCACCCCTCTCTCTCTCTCTCTCTCTCTCTCTCTCTCTCTCCCCCCTCTCTCCCCCCCTCTCTCTCTCTCCCTCTCCCCCCTCTCTCTCACCCCCTCTCCTGTCTCTCTCTTCCCTCTCCTCTCTCTCCCCCCTCTGTCTCTCTCACCCCTGGGAGATGTAGACCCCGAGGATGACACCCGCCCTATCCATGGCGAACCCCCACCCGTGCGGACCGCCCTCCTCTGATAGGTGGACGCGTCTCACCTGATGGCGGCGTCTGTCATGTCCATGCCGGCCTCCCTGGCCATCTCCAAGTTGTTCTGGCCGGAGACGGAGACCCCCAGCGACCCCGGGGAGGTCAAGGCGTCCAGAGGGTGAGACAGACCCTGGGAGGCAGGACATGAACAGGAAGTTGACACACGGGCAGTGGTGGAAAGTACTGTAGCTAAAGGACATTTACTCAAGTACTGTCCTTGAGGTACTTGAGTATTTATATTTTGTGCCCTAGATCTCAGAAGCAAATATTCTACCGTTTACTGCACTGCATTCATCTGACAGCTTTGGTCACATTGCAGATTAAAATGAACTAAACACAAATATAATCAAAACATAAATGATATAATTATCAATCAATCAATAAGGTTTCATTGATCCCCAGGAGGAATTTCACAAGCTACCCATCAGCATGTCTATCATTGCATCAATATTCATTTACATTTTGATTTAGGGCATTTGGCAGACGATACAATAATAATACAATAATGTGATATATATTATTTTGGGTGAGTACTTTTACTTTTGGTACTTTACATTTATATTCTATGCGAATACATTTGTACTTTCACATACAGTAAGTAACATTGTCAATGCAGCATTTCTACAGTGTGGTATGAAGACCTCAGTACTTCTTCCACCACTGCACACGGGTGACCTTCCGTGACCTTGCAAAGAAAGGAGGTCAATATCCAAAAGTGAAATTCAAAGTGTTTTATTTGTCATGTGTACAACACAACACAGGGCCATTCTGTACACTGAAACTCTTGTGACGTGGCAGTATTCAGTATTATAAATGTACAAGTAAGTAAGTAAGGGGCAGACACTTGATGGTGTTGTGTTTTATGTTCTGTCAGCGAGAGCCGTGGCTTACTGGGAGCCATCACGCACGGCGCCTGCTCCTCCGTGCCGCTGGTGGCCAACATCACCGTCAGCGTCATCGCCTTCATCTCCATCCTGGCCTTCCTGGACGGCTCGCTGTCCTGGCTGGGAGGCTTGTTCGATTATCCACAGCTCAGCTTCATGGTGAATCAGTACAATAATTGTTGTGTTGGGGAGGATTGCTGTAATATAAGTCGTCGATTCAGAGAAGAAACAACCACAAACGTCCACAACTTTCAACTTGCTCTGCCCACAGTAGGCCCACAACTTTCGGCTTGCTCTGTGCTAATACTGTGTGCTGGAAGGAAGCTGTTTAACTCCGATGCTTCTGGTTTCCTCGCTCTCTGGTTCCTCAGCTCATCTGCTCGTACGCGTTTGCGCCGCTGGCCTTCATGATGGGCGTGTCGTGGGAGGACAGCTTCTTGGTGGGCGAGCTGATCGGCATCAAGACGTTCTTTAACGAGCTTCTGGGCTACGAGAGAATGTCTGAGCTCAGCATGTTGAGGGAGGCGGGAGAGCCCGAGTACGTGGACAACGTGAAGCAATACATCTCCGTGAGTCCCCTTCGTTTGATGTGTGTGTGTGTGTGCATGTGTGTGTGCGTGTGTGTGTGTGTGTGTGTGCGTGTGTGCGTGTGTGTGTGTGTGTGGTCTTGAACTAGCCACCAACCACACACACTCCACATCGATTCCTTAAATATAATATATTATTTAAGATTAAGAATGAGATTTTATTAGATTATATAATATTTGTCAACATATGTGGAAATACAGTACATGTTCACAATGTGACATGAAATCCCTGCATTGCAATCTCCTTAGATGTCGAATTCAATTCAATTCAATTCAATTTTATTTGTATAGCCCTTAATCACAAGACAGTCTCTGTGATTCAATATCTTTTGTCGCTCTCTCACTTTCTCTCTCTCTGTCTGTCTGTCTCTCTCTGTCTGTCTCTCTCTGTCTGTCTCTCTGTCTCTCCGTCTCCCCTCAGCTTCACTCTGAAGCCATAGCAACCTTTGCTCTGTGTGGCTTCTCCAACTTCGGCTCCCTGGGGATGGCCATCGGTATAACAAGTAAGAGTCCGGCACGCTGTTTCCCTCCACCACGTCATCACTTTAAAGAATAGAAACAAAATGCTCAAGATGTGACTACCCTCCAGTGACATCACAAGTGGGAGCGTCCACCCGGGTGTATGTACTGTATGATTGGCTGGATACAGTAAACCTACCGATTGGCACAGTCCACTCCACTGGCTGGGTAGGCCAGTCGTACATCTGGGTGGACACTCCCACTCGTGATGTCACTGGAAGGCACTTCGTCGCTTTGTTCCTTTTTTACATGAAATCCGACCCGACTCAAATATAAGAGAAATCAGCCCAAAAGCTGTTCTACCAACAGAGAGAGTCGGGGAAGCTCTCTCGTGTTTTAACTTCAACCACAACCTGCTCACAAACTGGCAATTTAAAAGATTTGTGCAAAATGTAAAATCCTAACATGTATCCCCTGAATGGATTCATTATTCTTACATACAGGACCTTTAACTGGTTAATCAGACAGATCAGATAGATGGATAAATAAATAAATATGTCTGATTTAGCGGTATCATCCACTCCCACACCCCCCGCCCACCCTGCAGATATCCTGGTTCCAGAGAGGATGGCTGACTTCGTTGACTGTGGCCTGAGAGCGCTGATTGCGGGCAGTATGGCCTGTTTCATGACCGCGTGCATCCTTGCCCCTTCATCTGTTGGCTCTCGCTTCTTCTTTGTTGTGTGGCCCTCCCGCCCACCCTGCAGATATCCTGGTTCCAGAGAGGATGGCTGACTTCGTTGACTGTGGCCTGAGAGCGCTGATTGCGGGCAGTATGGCCTGTTTCATGACCGCGTGCATCGCAGGTAAACCCGTCACATGGCAACCTCAACGAAGGCCAAATGAAAGGCCTGATTCCCTCCGCCTAATGTGTGTGTCGAGCCAGTACGTGCATGTTGACCTCCCTGTGGCCTGCGTGTCGTGTGTTGTGAACCCCCTCCCTCCCAGGTGTTCTGTACGTTCCGGATCTCCGGTGTGAGTCAGTGTTGGGAACGCTCCTCGCCAACAGCTCTGTCGGGACAGTCGGGAACGCCGGCGGCCCGACGATTTTGGAATGCTGTGGTCAACTGTACAGCAGGTGTGTGTGTGTGTGTGTGTGTGTGTGCTGTGTGTGTGTGTGTGTGTGTGCTGTGTGTGTGTGTGTGTGTGTGTGTGTGTGTGTGTGAGTGTGTGTGCCTGTGTTGTGTGTGTGTGTGTGTGTGTGTGTGTGTGTGTGTGTGTGTGAGTGTGTGTGAAGTGTGTGTGTGTGTGTGTGTGTGGTGGTGTCCAGTGTATCTGTGTCTGTGTCCTGCTAGCTCACCCCGGGCCGCTCCAGAGGTGACAGACTGTGGATCGGCCACTACAGCCTTCCTAAATACAAGTCAAAAATGATACTTGGTGTTGGTACGTGGTAGCAAAACAGTCCACCAGTAACATCTCTCTCTCTCTGTCTCACCACATCACACCACCCACACCACACACCCCCCCCACACACACACACACCCACACCCACACACACACGCACACACCACACACACACCCACACACCACACCTCAAGGAGAGAGATCATGCAAATTGTGTTTGGTGGGTGCGTTTTGTTTGTTATTTTTCTACAACCAGTGTCTCTCTTGAATGGGCGAAGATGCTATTTCATGGAATAATAGCTGCAATGCGAATTTTTCCAGTTTTTTTTTTTTCTTTCATAATGATGGCTATCAATTATTATCATGTTGTTAATGATGATGATGGCTATACAGTACGAAGACCACGTGATGCTTATAATGGTGGATGGGGTCGTTAATGGCAAACCCCGTCCGTCGCGGTGCTGGGCTCTCTCCGCAGGTGCTGCCGTCCCTCGTGTTCATCAACACCGTCATATCGGTCCTGCAACACGTGGGCTTCCTGCACTGGCTGATCATGAAGGTGACAACACGCAACACGGCTGCTTTGAGACGCCGCTAGCTCAGGAATCACTGTACTGTACTGCACTGTACTGTACTATACTGCACTGTACTGTACTGTACTGTACTGTACTGTACTGTACTGTACTGTACTGGTCACTTATCATTTATCATTATACTTTATCATCACATGTTGCTGCTACTGTCTACTAGTTACCAATTACTATTTTATGCTCGGGTTGTTTTAGTATTTATGTTTATAAGAATACTCTCTCTCTCGGTCTCTGTCTCTCTCTCTCTCTCTCTCTCTCTGTGTCTCTCTGTCTCTCTCTCGTCTCTCTCTCTGTCTCTCTCTCTCTCTCTGTCTGTCTCTCTGTGTCTCTCTGTGTCTCTCTCTCTGTCTCTCTCTCTGTCTCTCTCTCTGTCTCTCTCTGTCTCTCTCTCTGTCTCTCTCTGTGTCTCTCTCTGTCTCTCTCTCTGTCTCTCTCTGTCTCTCTCTGTGTCTCTCTCTGTCTCTCTCTGTGTCTCTGTCTCTCTGTGTCTGTCTCTGTGTCTTTGTGTCTCTGTCTCTGTTTCTCTTCTCCTTTGTTCTTTTTTACCTTTTTGACTATAGTACTATCCTAATTGTTCAGAGTTGTTTTAGTATTTGTTTATAAGATTACTGTTTATAAGAAAACTCTTCTCTGTACTTTTTACTGTACTTCTAGGTACTATTACTCATTGTTTAGAGTTGTTTAGAATTTGTTTAGAAGAATACTGCAGGAGTGAATGGGGAGTAAGCATTCCATTGTACTTGTTACATATGGCGATAAAGAAAGAACTCTTGAAAGGAAATCTTGAAAACCTCTTGGTATCATTGCATGTGGTTATGTGTGATTGATTCTCTTCTTTGCGCAGGTGGGTTTCGTAATGCATGTAACCATGGGAACCTCGCGGGTAGAATCCTTCGCTGCCGCAGGAAGCTTACTACTGGGACAGGTGTGTGAGTCCTGGTGCTAACCCCGACCTGGCTTTAACCAGGTCGACCATATCTACTGAACCTGACTGAAGGTGACTTTCAACGCAAACCGTTTGTGTGTTTGTTTCTCACTGCCTCCCCATCTCAGGTAGAATCCATTCTCCTGGTCCGGCCGTACCTCCCCCAGCTGACCCGCTCTGAGATCCACGCCGTTCTGACGGGGGGCTTCGCCAGCACCTCGGGTGTCATCCTCGGGGTCTGAGGAGCGCACGGCATGTATGTGTGTGTTGTGTGTGTGTGTGTGTGCCTGTGTGTGTGTGTCTGTGCTGTGGTGTGCTGTGTGCCTGTATGTGTGTGTGAGAGACAGGAAGAAAGGAAAGAGAGTACTCACATTACCCTGATCTTTAACAGTATATATCTTGTTGTTAGCAAATTCATCTATATTTATAATGATGCCCAGGTGCTTCACGTATTATGCTTCTAATAATATAGATTTCACACCACCCGCTCAAAGACTAGGATTATTACACAGCCTCACTTGTGTGTTCATTAATGTGTTTAGTGAGGAGTAGGTCTCTTCTCTCTCTCTCTCCCTCCCTCCCTTCTCTTCCCCCTCCTCTCTCATCCCTCTCTCCCCCCTCCTCCTCCCTCCTCTCTCTTCCTCTCTCCCCCCCCCTTCCTCCCTCCCTCCCTCCCTCCCCCCTCTCTCCTCCTCTCCTCTTCCCTCCTCTCCCTCCCTCTCCTCTCCCTCTCTCCCTCCCCCTCCCCCTCCCCTCTCTCCCCCCCTCTCTCTCTCCTCTCCCCCCCCTCTCTCCCTTCCCTCTCTCTTCCCTTCCTCCTCCCCCCCCCGGTGGTCTCACCCCAGGGAGATGTAGACCCCGAGGATGACACCCGAGGTGCTGGCGAAGCCGCCCGTCAGAACGGCGTGGATCTCAGAGCGGGTCAGCTGGGGGAGGTACGGCCGGACCAGGAGAATGGATTCTACCTGAGATGGGGAGGCAGTGAGAAACAAACACACAAACGGTTTGCGTTGAAAGTCACCTTCAGTCAGGTTCAGTAGATATGGTCGACCTGGTTAAAGCCAGGTCGGGGTTAGCACCAGGACTCACACACCTGTCCCAGTAGTAAGCTTCCTGCGGCAGCGAAGGATTCTACCCGCGAGGTTCCCATGGTTACATGCATTACGAAACCCACCTGCGCAAAGAAGAGAATCAATCACACATAATCACATGCAATGATACCAAGAGGTTTTCAAGACATGCTGTGCGGGACGCCCCAGCAATCCGCAGGGATGTCGTGCTTAAACGAGCAAAACAACGCAGAAACACCGCAGATTAATGTGGATCCTCAGAATGGCCAGATAACTTGTTGGTGTTGGAGATCGCAGGAATATTGCGGTTAGTAACCATAAGTCGGATCGATTCCAGACCGAGAAGGGGGAGTATGGGCAATGAAGCAAAAAGCCGCACGTAGGCCCACAACTTTCGACTTGCTCTGTGCTAATACTGTGTGCTGGAAGGAAGCTGTTTAACTCCGATGCTTCTGGTTTCCTCGCTCTCTGGTTCCTCAGCTCATCTGCTCGTACGCGTTTGCGCCGCTGGCCTTCATGATGGGCGTGTCGTGGGAGGACAGCTTCTTGGTGGGCGAGCTGATCGGCATCAAGACGTTCTTTAACGAGCTTCTGGGCTACGAGAGAATGTCTGAGCTCAGCAGGATGAGGGAGGCGGGAGAGCCCGAGTACGTGGACGACGTGAAGCAATACATCTCCGTGAGTCCCCTTCGTTTGACACTCAACAGCTGATCGTGGACCGCGTGTGTGTGTGTGTGTGTGTAGGGAGATGTAGACCCCGAGGATGACACCCGAGGTGCTGGCGAAGCCGCCCGTCAGAACGGCGTGGATCTCAGAGCGGGTCAGCTGGGGGAGGTACGGCCGGACCAGGAGAATGGATTCTACCTGAGATGGGGAGGCAGTGAGAAACAAACACACAAACGGTTTGCGTTGAAAGTCACCTTCAGTCAGGTTCAGTAGATATGGTCGACCTGGTTAAAGCCAGGTCGGGGTTAGCACCAGGACTCACACACCTGTCCCAGTAGTAAGCTTCCTGCGGCAGCGAAGGATTCTACCCGCGAGGTTCCCATGGTTACATGCATTACGAAACCCACCTGCGCAAAGAAGAGAATCAATCACACATAACCACATGCAATGATACCAAGAGGTTTTCAAGATTTCCTTTCAAGAGTTCTTTCTTTATCGCCATATGTAACAAGTACAATGGCATGCTTACTCCCCATTCACTCCTGCAGTATTCTTCTAAACATATTCTGAACAACTCTAAACAATTAGTAATAGTACCTAGAAGTACAGTAACAAGTACAGTAAAAAGTTGTCTTCTGAACAGTAATCTTATAAACTAAAACAACTCTGAACATTTATTAATATAGTATCTAATAAGTACATTAAAAGGTAAAAAAAAAAGGAAAGTAGCAATACTCAGAGAGACAGAGAGACAGAGACAGAGAGACAGACACAGAGAGACAGAGAGACACAGAGAGAGACAGAGAGAGACACAGAGAGAGACAGAGAGAGACAAAGAGAGAGACAGAGAGACACAGAGAGAGACAGAGAGACACAGAGGCACAGAGAGAGACAGAGAGAGACACAGAGAGAGAGACACAGAGAGAGAGACACAGAGAGACAGAGACAGAGAGAGACGCAGAGAGACAGAGAGAGAGACACAGAGAGAGAGACACAGAGAGACACAGAGAGAGAGAGAGAGAGAGAGAGAGAGACAGAGACCGAGAGAGAGAGTATTCTTATAAACATAAATACTAAAACAACCCGAGCATAAAATAGTAATTGGTAACTAGTAGACAGTAGCAGCAACATGTGATGATAAAGTATAATGAACCTAAATGATAAGGGACCAGTACAGTACGTACAATACAGTACAGTACAGCACAATACCAGTACAGTGAAGTACAATTATCAGTACCAGTTGCAAGTACAGTACAGTGCAGCTACAGTACAGTACAGTACAGTGCAGTACAGTACAGTGATTCCTGAGCTAGCGGCGTCTCAAAGCAGCCGTGTTGCGCGTTGTCACCTTCATGATCAGCCAGTGCAGGAAGCCCACGTGTTGCAGGACCGATATGACCGTGTTGAATGAACACGAGGGACGCAGCACCTGCGGAGAGAGCCCAGCACCGTGACGGACGGGGTTTGCCATTAACGGACCCCATCCACCATTATGAGCATCACGTGGTCTTCGTACTGTTATCAGCTCATCATCATCATCATTAACAACATGATAATAATTGATAAGCCATCATGATATTCATTACCGTCATCAACATCATCATCATCAGCAGTATATTCTGATATTCTCTATTATTATTACTATTACTATGATCATCATCCCCATTATCACCATAATTACATGTGTGCCCGTGTGCCTGCCATGTGGTGTGTGTCTGTGTTGCGTGCAGTGCGCGCGTGTGTGTGTGTGTGTGTGTGTTTGTACCGTACCTTGAATGCATAAAGAAGTGTTCCTCATAACCCTCACCAAAAACAAACTTGGCCCCAGAGTTTGCGTAGGAGATGAACACCTGTGTGTGAACCAAACACTGTACATGTACTAGTCTGTGTGTAACCACGTGAATAATCTCCATCATCATTCAGACATCATATTCATGTTGATAGCGTCCAGAGAAAATAGACTGCATATGCATCTTGAATGACAGCACTTCACTTATTGCTATTTAGACTAGATTCGTTTTTTGTTTTCATTCCATAGTAATTCTAGTATATAATTCTAATCTTAGTATATATATATACATATAAGATAGAACTTTATTAATCCCGGAGGAAATTCTTGTGCCAGGTTGCATAGCAATACAATAAAACAATAGACAATTAAACAATAAAACAATTGCACATAATGTTGAAAGTATATGAATATATGAAGTATACATTCATACTACATATATGCATTACAGTTTCTACACACACACCTACCTACCTACCTACCTACCTACTCTAACCTACTACCTACTTCTCTCTCTCTCTCTCTCTCTCTCTCTCTCTCTCTTCTCTCTCTCTCTCTTCTCTCTCTCTCTCTCTCTCCTCTCTCTCCTCTCTCTCTCTCTCTATATACATTTGTATCCATGTATTATGTATGAACGTATAGATACACATATATGCATAAATGGATTATAAAAAAATACAGAAATATTATGAATGGCCTCAGTTATATTATAATACAATTTATTATATGGACTAGATTACATCTGACCACACCAGAGCATTTAGTGTGTGTGCATTTGTGTTTGCATATGTATATGTATATGTGTGTGTGTGTTGTGTGTGTGTGTGTGGGGAGAGCAGGTGCGTGTACCTGGACCTTGTTGCCCTATCGTCTCCAGGCTTGCCTAGGCCAACATCCGTCTCTGAGCAAGAGAAGGCCAAAGGCAAACTGCAGGCCGACGCCCCACAACAACGCACGCCACTGGATCTACGGAAGCAAACGCACGCGTGTTCATCATCACTCGTGGGGCCGCGTGTCTGCGTGTGTGTCGAGCGGCTGACGTCTTGGCATTATTAATAGTCCTCGTTGAGCATATTGTATGTTCTTAGATGTTGGTAATGCACTCAGAACGGCACTTCTGCTCTTATCCCAGCTAACTAGCAATTATGAACTCGTTCTATTTAGCCTTGCAATTATGAATGCTTGAAACCTGCTCTATTCTTATCTTTATGTACCACAGTGATATATTTGCTGCCTCTCCTTCAACAAATGTACTTTTTGTAACGGCATGTGGCCCAAATGCCCTAAATGTAAATGTAATGTAAATGTGTGTGCACATTGCATGTGTGTGTGTGTGGTGTGTTACGCTGAAGGGGCCTCTTGGAGAACAGCGCCATGAGCAGGACCAGCAGCAGCAGACCAGCGAGGGACACCAGCTGCCTGGTGCCCTGCTTGGCCGTGTCCAGCAGCACCCAGCACACCAGGGTCACCAGCAGCGCCGCGTACACCACCCTGGACAGCAGACCACCACCAACCACCACCACCAGTCCACCACCACCACCACACTGGGTCGTGAGCTTCAAGATTCAACGTTAATGATTCAAGAAGTTTAACGATCACTCTGAGCTTGTTTGAGACGGACCGGGCTGGTTCCTCACCACTGATCCACAACCAGTGGCTGTCCCACAGCTCGGTGAGGGAGAGATCTTCCCTCTGCACGAGGTCTCCGTGGCGTTCCATGACGCGGTCCAGGCCAGGAACACAACCACCAGCCAACGTCAGCGCCAGCAGCCACACGGCTCGTTGGAAATTCAGAAACGCAGGCCGCTATCACCATGGCAACGTAGCCTGGAGAGAATTCCGGAGAAATCGAAGATGTATACTTTATTAATCCCAGGCAGGAACATCAATTGGGATATTTGCACGTACTGAAGATACTGTAAATATTGCATTTTGTAATGTGGATCCTCATAAAAATCATATTTGGATTCTCGTAGGCCTCGTCTGTTTTCTGGGTAAATGTGACTCACTCGCTGATGAACTGTTCTCAGAAGACTTGCTGTGTACATATTGCTTTTAGTACATTTATTATTTTGAATAGGCTAGCATTCAACTCTAGTTGGTGGTGATGCAATCTGTTTTGAACGTTAAACAAGGCTCCCGGGGTGTTGGAATATGAATTCGATATACCAATCGATATATAATAAGTCGATATACCTAACCACACACACACACACACACAATTTTGTCATATGTTGATTTGTGGCCCTGCTTTAGACCATACGTGCCTCTATAAACCTTCCTTTTCTATTTTAGGCAATCGATATAATGATAAGCCACATGGTCTTCGTTTTGAATCGGGACTCAGAATAAATCTTGAACATTTTGGTTCTACAACTCGGTCTTGGTCTTGAACTCTGACGGGATCCACCCATTACTGGATCTGGACCGGGCCGAGGGGGTCTGGACATACCACAGCCCTGCTGGTACCTGCTCGCCAAGACGAGGAGAAGAGCCTGGATGAGCTTTGCGGCTGTGCTTCTTGAAGCATTCCTCGGTCACCTCACCTTCCTCTGGAGCAAACTGAGCACACGGCCGAAGAGGAGCAATCACACGACGGCATTGTTTCAACACCACACATCTCATTTAGAAGCCATGGGACATGATCTGGAAGGCAAAACCTCTTGTTGTCCTCAGCATCTTCTCCCCCTTCTTCAGAAGTCACGTTCATTTCGGTGTGCATCTCAGCTTTCTCCTTCCACACACACACACACACACACATATTTACATTTACATTTAGGGCATTTGGCAGACGCTTTTATCCAAAGCGACTTACAAAGAGTACATTTGTACACATCACATATCACAAAGAACTAGATTAGTGTGGTCAGGGGTAGTGATACTAATAAATTAGTTTGAACTAAATTAGTCTTTGTCAATAAGGAAGTGAAAGCCTTACAGTTATGTGTTCAGGGACTGTTCATACTCCCAGACGCTGCAGTACCACACCGTGCCTCTGCAGGGATCAAGCCATCACAACGTATATATATGATGGTGGTGGTGGTGGTGATGGTGGTGGTGGTGATGGATGGTGGTGTGAGGTGTGTGGTGGTGGTGGTGGTGGTGGTGGTGGTGGTGGTGGTGGTGGTGGTGATGAGATGGTGATGGTGGTTGTGGTGGTGGTGGTGGTGGGATGAGTGGTGGTGGTGGTGGTGGTGATGGATGGTGTGGTGGTGGTGGTGGTGGTGGTGGATGGTGGTGGTGGTGGATGATGGTGGTGGGTGGTGGTGATGATGATGGTGGTGGTGGTGGTGGTGGTGGTGGTGGTGGTGGTGGTGGTGGTGGTGATGGATGGTGGTGGTGGTGGTGGTGATGAGATGGTGGTGGTGGTGGTGATGAGATGGTGGTGGTGGTGATGAGATGGTGGTGGTGGTGGTGATGGTGGTGGTGGTGGTGATGAGATGGTGGTGGTGGTGATGGTGGTGGTGGTGGTGATGGTGATGGTGGTGGTGGTGGTGGTGGTGGTGGTGATGGATGGTGGTGGTGGTGGTGGTGGTGGTGGTGGTGGTGGTGGTGGTGGTGGTGGTGGTGGTGATGAGATGGTGGTGGTGGTGGTGGTGGTGGTGATGGTGGTGGTGGTGATGGATGGTGGTGGTGGTGTGGTGTGGATGGTGGTGGTGGTGGTGATGGAGGTGGTGGTGGTGGTGGTGGTGGTGGTGGTGGTGGTGGTGTGAGATGGTGGTGGTGGTGTGGTGGTGGTGTGGTGGTGTGGTGGTGGTGGGGTGGTGGTGGTGGTGGTGATGAGATGGTGGTGATGGATGGTGGTGTGAGATGGTGGTGGTGATGGTGATGGTGGTGGTGATGAGATGGTGGTGGTGATGGTGGTGATGAGTGGTGGTGGTGGTGGTGGTGGTGATGGTGGTGGTGGTGATGGTGGTGGTGATGAGATGGTGGTGGTGTGATGGTGGTGGTGATGAGATGGTGTGATGAGATGGTGGTGGTGATGAGATGGTGGTGGTGGTGTGATGAGTGGTGGTGATGGTGGTGGTGGTGATGAGATGGTGGTGATGGTTGTGTGTTTAGGGGCTGGGGGGGCGGGGGGGGGGAAAGACATTAATTAATTAAAACCTGTTTGCGTGGCCCTTGAGGTTAACGGGCCTATAATGCATGGCTGCTCACGCGACGCACCTCACTTAAATAGGATTATCAAAAGATCGAAGTTTGGGAAGTTGTGTTGTCTTTGTGTCATTCACGTGTGTGTGCCTCAAACTGGTGACCGTCAGGAAACCATTACGCGCACCAAACATCTCCATACTGGTCGCTGGCGCGTCGTACGTATAGCTGCAGCAGTCTTCATTAAAATCTTCGTCAAACGGTGATTTAGGCTTCAGCCGGTGTTTTAAAATGTTTAAACAATGACGTATCAAAACTATGACCATAGCTATTAATAAAATATTTTATAACCGCATCGGGCACCCAACCCCACTCAAGCTAAACGACCTGAATGAATCATTCCCTATACAGAACCTGAGGGTGAAACGAAAATAGGGTTTTTTTTATTTTCTATTTTTATGGATCTATTTTTCAATATTTATTTTGCGCGAGAGAGAGAGAGAGAGAGAGAGAGAGAGAGAGGAGAGAGAGAGGAGAGAGAGAGGAGAAGAAGGAGAAGAGAGGAGAGAGTGTGTGGGGGGAGGAGGGGGGAGAGAGAGAGAGAGAGAGAGAGAGAGAGAGAGAGAGAGAGAGAGAGAGACGTCATGCATGTGTAGGTGGGGAGCCGGTGGTCAGCAGCAGCCAACGCACACGGTGAGGTGTGCATGTTGCATCTTATATCGATGTTCCGCTCCGCTCAGTGGTCCTCCTCCTCCTCCTCCTCCTTCCTCCTCCTCCTCCCTCCTCACCTATAGGTGTTCTGCTTGTGACGCTTATGACGTCGTGGTGAGCACAAGCAGTGCCGATGAATGAGGGAAGGCACTATCCTAACAGCACGGTGGCCTGGTCACTATATGTCCAAGGGATGCTACACCACAGCAGCTAATATAACAATATTGACAATTAGGGGAATACTGAGAGAGGGAATGGGGTAATATACCATTAGGAGGCCTATACACACTTGAAGCAGCCATCCTATAAGAAAATATACTGTAGTTGTTTGCTTGTAATCACCTTTATTTGAGTGTGCTTATGCACAAATAATTGACCATGTGTGTGTGTGTCTGTGTGTGTGTGTGTGTGTGTGTGTGTGTGTGTGTGCATGGGTGGTGTGTATGTGTGTGTGTGTGTGTGTGTGTGCCTGGGTGTGTGTATGTGTGTGTGTGTCCCTAGGGAAATCTGTCTCGGACATAAAGGGTTGCCACATAAACAATAAAATAACAAATACAGAATTATTGAGCAGTAACAGATATTATCGTGCACAACACCACCAGAAGAGCCTCTGATAGAGTGATGAACGGAGTTGTTGTTATACTGTACCTATAGCCATCTTTATTAGATTACATTAGTAAAATAACATCACAATAGTAGTCTTCTGATTCTTCACTTCACCAGAATTATGTGTAAGAATGAACTGGAACACACACATAGTGTTCCAGTTGTGTAAACTGTGTGTGTGTGGTGTGTGTGTGTGTGTGTGTGTGTGTGTGTGTGTGTGTGTGTGGTGTGTGTGTGTGTAAGAGAGAGAGACAAATGCAATGAAATGTGATTACACCCTTACGACACTGGGTTAGGCTACAACCTTGCGTGCGTCCCATGAGCGAAGTAAGTCCAGCAAGAAATTGAACGGATTGATGATATGCATTCTTTTCTTTGCGTGTCTCTTTGGCCTCTTTTAAAGCCGTTGACTTGAATGTGTCGCTATCTACGTTAACATATTGCTCCCCAGGTGTTAATTTTAATGTTCAAGTCCTCACTTCCGCAGTTCATGATGATGATGATGATGATAATGATGATAATTATCTATCTAACTATTATTTGCATTAGTATTATTAGTATTAGTAGGATATTATTAGTATTATTAGTATTATTAGCATTATTATTCTGATAGTATTAGTGTAGTTTTGCTTTGCAAATTGTAGAACAGAAAAATAAATGTCATCCTAATTGAGAAAAGGGAGGCTAATTGATTTGTGGTCGGAAAATGATCCCACAGCGCCCTCTGCTGGATGGTGACATGTTAAGCAGGCGGCTTGCTCTGCGGGGTCACAGCGCCTCTCCTGGATGTTGTCAAAAATACAAACAGTTGACTAATAGTATAATAGGATATAAGTGAGTAAAGTATACAGACACATGAGACCTGGTTCTGAAGTAAATGAATTATGGCTACGCCCCCTGGAAGTAACTGTTTATTATCTGCCAAACAAATAAAACTTAATCATACAATAGAGATCCCTCATCTAATATTTTCCTCATGAGATGAACAGCAATTCATATTTAAGTATTTACTTATCTGCCAATCAGATAATTCCTCCTTTGTCAGGAGGATGTCCATTATTAACACTAGTGCTAGTAGTGATATGTAGATACACAGAGTCGTCTTTTAAACACACTATGAACACTCCTATGAACACACACACATCGTCCACATGTAAGGCGTTGTTTGTCAGGAAAAGGACAGTGTTCCTGAAAAGAAGAACCTTGCCTCATGATTGACAAACACCAAATAACCAAATGAATCCATCGACAGGCTGTCCTCACAAGTGCCAGAAGGTATGCCTTTAGGACCCTTGGGGAGCAGGGAAGGCATAAAAGGGAGACGGAGGTTTTGGGGCCTTTTTTTTGGCACCAAGCCTGAGTTGGAGTGTTTGGAGGGAGAAGAGAGTTCTGGAATCCTGTGTGTTTGGTCACTCTTGCCTCCAGTCTCTCCAGTCCGTCCCATATGATCTGTGGGGACCTTTGGTCAGAAAAGAGAGGAAGTACACGATCAACATAGTGATCACTGTTTTTCCCCACTTATAACTTGTGCCGTTTAGTTTTAATCCATTGTTTTCCTACTCGGACCAATGTGCAATACTGAGGGAGGGGTCATAGGCTTATGGGCTGTGGTTTGATTTATGGTTTTGGGTTTAAGGTGTTTTTAATTTAAATGTATTCATTATTATTTTACCATTTTATTGTTGTGCACTAGTAATATTTGTTTGTTGCTGTGGATTTTGCTGTGCATTGCATGCCCCCTAGTAGGCCTTTAAGCCTTCCTCCTAGGCCCATATTGTTTAGTCGCCCCTCTGGCCTAGCCCATCTTGGGTAGCCAACCCCCAAGTATCACTGTGCCCTTCTATCAGTTCCAACCCCTCCCCTGGTTTGGTTGTTTTTCCCTTGGTTGTGTGATTTACTGTATGTGTGGTTGCCTCCTGTGGTCGTTTTTAAAAAGCCTTTTTTTTTTAGAAGCAAATAAAACCTGATATTTTTGTACACCAGCCTCTGGTTCTGATTACTCGGAACACTTACCCGGGGACACTAACCTTGCCAGACTATTGTAATGGTAAATGTGTCTTGTAGGAACCCCCATTCCTAAAAATTGAGGGTGGCATTGGTCACCCTATACTATAGTCGATTTTATGCCACACAAGGAACCTCCACTGATCAAAACCCTTTTCTGGATCAATAGGTAGCAGTTATGGCAGAATCGCAATCGTTTTTTGGGGCGGGAATTTAATTACTGAACGTCGATAGATTCAGACGGTGTTGGGACCGCTGGGTCCTTACCTCTTGGCGTGGCCTTCTGGTACGGACCGGTATGGTATGATGACCACTACACTTTCAGAGATTCACAGTCCATAACGCGCCGCCTTTCACGCCGCATGTTCTCTTCTTCACATGCCAGCAAATTGACTCATTTGCAACTTGATTTTATCTTCTAATTTCAGTAATTCAGTAACCCAAGACTTTCATCACCACCATCTCATCACCACCACCACCACCTCATCACTACCACCACCACCATCACCACCACCACCACCATCACATCCATCACCATCACATCACATCCACCACCACCACCACCACCACCACCACCACCACCACCTGATGTTGGTGCTGGTGTACCCACATCTATTTCGGTGCGTTTCTCTGTCT
>PIJE02001477.1:109302-114302 GCA_002895965.2 Coryphaenoides rupestris
ACCACCACCACCACCACCACCACCACCACCACCACCACCACCTGATGTTGGTGCTGGTGTACCCACATCTATTTCGGTGCGTTTCTCTGTCTATCCGTGTCAGTCCAACAACAAACAACACACAGCAATCAGCGACTAAATCCACCCGTCTGTCTATCTGTCTGTCTGTCTGTCTGTCTGTATACTACGTGTCGGTCTGTCACGCGTATTGTGTTGTCGTACCACACAGGCGAACCCTCCCTCACACTGTCTCACACACGCACACACACACGCACACACACACACACACACACGCACACAACACGCACACACACACCACAGGGAACATTGTATTGGTCGAGGAGACCCCTGCCTGCAACGCGTCGTGTTATAGCTGCCTCAAAGAGACAGGGAGGGAAAGAGAGAGACAGAGAGGGGGAGAGAAGGGAGGGAGAGCGAGACACACACAGATTGTGAGAGAGAAAGAGGAGAGAGACGGAGAGAGAAAGGGTGACACACACTCAGACACAGTGAGAGAGATAGTGAGCGAGAGAGAACGAGAGAGAGGTAGCCACACACACGGAGAGAGGGGAGAGAGAGAGAGACAGAGAGACAGAGAGAGAAAGGGTGACACACCTCAGACACAGTGAGAGAGATAGTGAGCGAGAGAGAGCGAGAGAGAGGCAGCCACACACACGGAGAGAGGGCGAGAGAGAGAGAGAGAGAGAGGGAGGGGAGGGGGGGAGAGACAGAGAGAGCGAGAGAGAGGTAGACACACACACGGAGAGAGGAGAGAGAGAGAGCGAGAGAGAGAGACAAGAGAGAGAGAGAGGGAGGGAGGGGGAGGTAAGAGGGAGCCGGACAGGGAGAGGGAGAGAGAGAGAGAGAGAGGGAGAGGGAGCGACGGAGAACCGGAGAGACAGAGGGTGACACACACTCAGACACAGCGGAGAGAGAGATAGATAGTGAGAGAGAGAGAGAGAGAGACAGCACCTACAAGACCTCCTTCGCACCCAGCAGTGTGTGAGTTGTGTGTACATGTGTGTGTACATGTGTGTGTATGTTACATGTGTGTGTGTGAATGCTGAGAGGCCTAAGTGGAGGGACTAGAGGATCCAATTTTGGTCCAATTTGGGTCCATTTTGTTCCATTTTAGGGGGGGCTCTCTAGCTGCACCTCCTCCTCGGACCTCCACCCTCCTCGGACCTCCTCCACCTCCTCGGACCTCCACTCCTCCACCTCGGACTGGACATATTTCTCTTTTTTTTTTGATTGGGTTTATTTTTTTTGTGGGGACTTATTTTCTTTATCCTGTGATGGGCGCCTCCCAGACCCGGGGATGATGCTGATGCTGTGATGCTGTGTGATGTGTGAGTGTGTGCTGTGTGTGTCCAGAAGACAGACATATTTTGATGCCTGTTCTCCCCAGACCGCTCCAATGTCTGTCTGCAAGGAACTGATTCTAACATTATATTCAGACTATACAATATATATCGGGATCTATTGATCAGTCCAGACCACACATCATCATTATAGTCGACAATTGTGTTATAATTACATAACTGCCTCAATAAGAAATGTAAATGTCCTTTTGATGCAGACACAGACCATGTGTAACCTTTATTACATAACAAACCCCTTGACACCTTACAGTGAGGTCTTACCTGTAATGTGACATTGGACACAGTGAGCGTGGTATTTGGGATGTAGATGTATGTGTGTGTGTGTGTGTGTGTGTATGTGTGCGTGTGTGTGTGTGTGTGTCCACGATCTTGAGTGTGTTTGTGTTTTTATATTGTGTGAAACTCGCCTCATTGCTGTGCAATCATAGAGGGACGCGCAGAAGACACCATTAAGTACAATTACTTTGCATATTGTATCACATAAACATGCATCACTAAATACACACAATACACACCTCATTGGCTCGTTGGCCTCTCGGTATGCGATGGGGTTAAAACGAAAGAAGTACGAAAAAAACACATCCCGCCTGAAATCGTTGTTTTAATAAATATGTACTCGTGACTGATAGCGGCGAGAAATCGTTAAAGCGTCTGTTTGCACGTTCATCATTTGATCGCCTTGGAGGAATCAACGACCTTGATGGTATCACTTCAGGGAGATAAACACTCGTGTTCGCCCTCGGCCTTGGCTGAGCCGTGCCCGGGTTCTGATGGCTGAGCCGTGAACCCGCGGAGTGAGACAGAGCCGCCCGGCCAATGTAAATACGAACGCTGCCTCGAACTCTGCTTTTAATTCGCAATGACCTTGTACACCCGTCTCCCCTCAGTCTGCTCGTATAATTGTTGAGGACCTTATTATGAGACCTTTGGCCACTTCTCGGTGAATCATTTCCATCCATTTATATTTTAAGGATCTGTGTGCGTTTCGGCGATATTGTTGAGAAAGAAAATAGTTTCAATAATTTGTTATGTTCAACACTTCAACTCGTCGTGTACAATTGACGCTGTCTTTTAAGAGGTTATAATCTGACGTTACTGCTAATGAAATACAGCTTTTTCAGCTATTACAGGCCAAACACACACACACACACACACACACATGGACACACACACACACACACAAACAAACATGCACGCACACTTCAGCACACACACAGAACACACACACACACACACACACACACACACACACACACACACACACACAAATCACCATTGCTCCAACCACACAGCAAACAGCAAAGCGGTCAAGTGTCACTCAAATAATACAAAAATAATAAAAGCTTTTGATGTAAATCAAAATCTTACAATGTAATACATTTTGAAAAGAATCATTAAATAATATTTTTCGTTGAGAGCGCTAAATGTAGACCTATGTCAGCTAAATATGAAACGCTGATGATGCAGCTAAATATAGGTGGTATATAAATGTCAGTAGAGTATATGGCTCCTTATTGTGCACAGCCAAGCCACTTGACTACACTGGCTTTGCGTGTCATGTTGGGTTTTTCTCGTTTATAAATGTGGAAGTTTAAAATCAGCATTTATTTCACAGCGAGTCAAGTGAGAATAGCCTTAGAGCTCAAACACGTTTAAAGTCGAATAGTACAATGCACAATATTGATTCTTCCTTCCTGTATACATATACTGTATATACAGTATGTATGTATGCATCAATACTGTATACAGTATATATTTATGTACACGTGAATGATCACTTATCACTATTATTCTATTATAAAAAATTAAAGTAATGATCCAATCAACCAAAACAACGGTGGTCATCTCATCCTGCTGAGGACAGCATTCAAGAACACCGTCACTTCACCCATCCTTCTATTCATTCGTCGTTTGTTTGCTGCGCTCCTCACAATGAGATAAACCCAAACAATAAGAATTGTTTAGTCGGCAAAAAAAAAAGGCAGACAAGACAGGTCGGGCACTCGGCCGAGCAGCAAACCAACGGCCAAGCATCGCCAAGTTATTGTTTCTATTATTATTATTATTAATATCATTATTATTATTATTATTATTATGGCCTTTATTTGACCAGGTTTGTCCCATTAAGATCCAATTCTCTTTTACGAGGGAGACGTTGCCAAGAACAGCAGCAACACAAGAGTTGCACAAAAAGTAACACATTCAGACAAGCTGGACTCAATAGATTTCACCATAGTTTTAGAAACCGTACAGGGTTACTACATTTTGTAGTTTCAGATCAGTCTGTCGATTTTTCCCACGCAGCCGGTGCATGGAAGTCCTCAAAGCTTTCTTTCCCACTTCAGTTCGGACTCTGGGAACAACAAATTGCGCGAAATGTGGAAGCCTATGGGTGTGTCGTGGTCAGTCTGTGCTTCTCCTTATCTACAGCCTTCGGTCAGCCAGTCAGTCAGCTGTCTTCTGTCGCCCGTTGAGGAGTGTACAGTAACACGTAATGATGTGTGTGTGTGTGTGTGTTTCCCTCACCTTCCCCACCCGTCCCCGACAGCTACATCGCCAATCAGAGCGGCTTCTCCTCCATCAACGACAAAGACCTCCACCTCTACAAGAACCTGCGCAACCTGTGAGTGGCGCCAGGCCTGCAACATGATCACATGATCACATAAAAAACACTAAGATCCTACGATGCTTCTTCAAGGAAATGCATTCATTTTTGTGCGATTAAACAAGCCCAGTTAGCAAGTAGTCTAAAGCGCTCGTCATTCTAATCTCTCTTTTTTGTTGTCGTCGTTTGCTGTGTTGCGTGAGAAAGTATTGTTTCGATTCAAAGGATGCTCTATCTGAGGCCTCTATTGATCCCGCATCTATAATTGATATAGTGTAATGTATATATTTATCAGCGGCCTATCTATAGGGAATGAAAGCACATCACAAGACGGGCGTGTGTGTGTGATGATAGCTGACACCGTGAGTGCATCGTCGTGCACGCGGGCCGGGCGCGGCGACGACGACGACGACGACGATAGCTCCGTCGCTGCTAAATTTAAAGGGTGCACTTAACCGTGTGTC
Source organism: Coryphaenoides rupestris (assembly GCA_002895965.2). Taxonomy (NCBI): domain Eukaryota; kingdom Metazoa; phylum Chordata; class Actinopteri; order Gadiformes; family Macrouridae; genus Coryphaenoides; species Coryphaenoides rupestris. The sequence continues at coordinate 113,754 of PIJE02001477.1, forward strand.
TGTCATGTGACTGGACAGAGATGGCGAGCAAACCTCGAACGATCTCACCGTCCGGAGGACAAAACCCGGACACGCGATGTTTCACGATTTTACTTCAGAGGAGGAAGAAGAAGACAGACGGATCTGCAGTAGCGTGTTGTTTGCACACACCGCTCGCTCCGATCCCATGTGACTCCGTTGTTTCTGTGAGAAGCGGGAAACGGGATATCCGCTATTGATCGATCGTATCGCCTTATAAGTTGTAATTCATGCCCGGTCACGGGGCTGTAAAAATTTGTATCCACGCAAGGAATAATCAATCCAAGACATTTAATACACCGGCGGAGCTAATTAAATAACAACTTCATAAGCTATTGTTGCACTTCAACGCGCTGCCCTCAATAAATCAAGACCGCGGCTTTATTGTAATGCCAGTCTGTGCTCTTCCTGTGCAACAGCCTGACTGTATCGTCTGACTTCCTTCCACACGTCGCTTCTTCTATTTTATTCGCTCTCGTTATTGTTTCATTTGTATTAACATAATTGCGAGTAATCCATAGCGTGGTGCCG
>PIJE02001477.1:119302-128543 GCA_002895965.2 Coryphaenoides rupestris
AGGAGGGCATGTCGGGGGGTGGGTGGTGGGTGGGTGGGGGGTCCACACCAAACGGCGCCCTGGAGTCATCGCCAATGGACTGGGAGACCAGTCTCAATCTATAAACAGCTGGCCCTTTTTTTTTTTTTTTTACGGCCGGTCCCTCCCCCTTGGCTCGCCATCGTCTGCCAACTCGTGTCCATTGTAGTCTCGCCGTGACATTTTGTCTCCCATCGGGTGCCCATTTACTGTCTCTTTAATTTTGCCCGGCCGACTGACGTTTTGTCCGCGCTTCTGTCCGCGCTTCTGTCTGTCTGCCTTCTTTCCTGTCCGTCCGTCTGTCTGTCTGTCTGTCCGTCTGCCTGCCTGCCTGCCCCTCTCCGAGTGACACACAAGACGGACGGGCAGTGGTGGAAGACCCCGCCGACTCCCCGGGGCGAGCGATGATCTCTGACCAGCCAGCCCCATTCACCCTTCCCTTCCGCCCCCACCCTCTGTCTCTCTCTCTCTCTCTCTCCTCTTCCCTCCCTCTCCCTCTCTCTCTTTCTTCCCCCTCTCTCCCTCTCTCCTCCCTCCTCTCTTCCTCCTCTCTCCTCCCTCTCTCTCCTCCTCTCCTCTCTCTCTCTCTTCTCTCCCTCTCTCCCTCTCTCCCCCTCTCCCTCTCTCCCCTTCTCTCCTACTCTCTCTCTCCTTCTCTCTCCCCCCTCCCTCTCTCTCCCTCTCCTCCTCTCCTCCTCTCTCCCCTCCTCTTCTCTCTTTCTTTTTCCTCTCCTCTCTTCTCTCTCGTCGTCACACGTCTCTCTCTGCCCCCGTTTTGTTTCTTGCATACAAACACATGGACACACGCCCTCCTTGTCCTCCTTTCAGAGTCTGAAAAGGTCTGCCTGTCTGCCCGTCCGTCAGACTGACTGCCTGCCCTGCCCTGCCCTGCCCTGCCCTGCCTGTCTGTCTGTCTCTCTCGTCTGTCTGTCTGTCTGTCTGTCTGACTGTCTGCCTGTCTGCCTGTGTGAAGGGTAACTGTAGTTCTGTGTCTGTAACAGCCTCTCAGGTGTTTTACTGTCCCTTAAATATCAACCTGCAGGGAAAGGTCAGAGGACTTGGCTCTCTGGTGGACTGAAGATGGAACTATAAATTACACGACACAGACACAGAGAGGGAGAGAGAGAGAGAGAGAGAGGGGGAGAGAGAGAGAGAGAGGGAGAGAGAGAGAGAGAGAGAGAGAGAGAGAGCTGTAGAGTCAGAACCTCTTTCTAACCAACATAAAATCACATTTCACCCTCACAGATTACCGAGGATTACGACTTGTTTGAAAACTAAAATGATTGAATTGTACAATAATTACACATTAGATCTGACGTTTAGCACGCATTTTAACACAACAACAACCAATACAATTCTTGGTTAATTTTCATATTTCATACACACGACGCTGATGCTGTGCGTCGGTGTCATGAAGCTGTAACCTGAGCCGCAGGACAAATGGAAACGGCGACGGTGAAATATGCCGTACGTGTGCCAAAAGAAAAACACCCACAGCCTCCGATCTCGTCGTCTCTGAATTGAGTTCTGCGGTTGTTTCCTCGGCTTCTCGATGTCTCCGAACGATTTTTTCTCTCTCTCTCTCTCTCGCTCGTTGTTTTATTTTCCCGTCTTTTGAACCAATTTGCTCTGCGCTGCGCCGCTAAACATCCCCCACAATGCAAGACGTATAGCTTGGAGATATCAGTCTATTGCACACTTTACCGCCTCTATCTCTATGTCTGTCTCTCTGTCTGTCTGTCTCTCTGTCTCTCTCTCTCTCTCTCTCTCTCTCTGTCTCTCTCTCTCGTGTACATGTGTGCGTGTGTGTGTGTGTGCGCGTGTGTGTGCGCGTGTGTGTGTGTCATGTGATCTGCCTTGATCTGTGGCTAGAGAGACAAGACGGTTGATTTACAGACACTCCGTTAAGATCTGTGGTCCTGATACAGCAGCGGCTCTGCCTCGGCTGAAATGAACCGGTTTTTTTTTTACTACTACGTCTTAGGGTGATTGAGTGGGTTGCCGTAGTGATAAGTGGGTTGCCGTGGTGACAAGCATTGTGGGGACGGACGGACGGACGGATGGACGGACGGACAGTGGCGGGGAGGGGAGGTGACACAGTGAGAGAGGTTTGATAAGGAATCGGACACATATTTTTTCCTCTCTTACTGTCTCCTCTCCTCTCCACTGATCTCCCTTCTCCTCTTCCTCCTCCTCTTCCTCCTCCTCCTCCTCCTCTCTCTCACTCCACTCCTCACCTCCTCCTCATCTCTTCGCCTTTCCCGTCCTTTTGTCTCTTTCTTTCCTCCTCCATTCGCGCCTCCTTTCTCCTCTGCTGTCACCTTACCGACGGAGACGTTGTCGTGATGAAAGGACGCCGCGACTCTGATTGGATATGCTCGGGTCACCTGCTGGTCACCGTGTTCACGCACACACACGCACACACATCACACACACACACACACACACATCACACACACTCACACACACGTCACACACACACACACACATAAACACACACACCATTGGCTTTGACAGCGGCCCTAGACTGTGTCCGATCAATTTGGAGCCTAGGCTACTGAAAACATGTAATCACTATAGAGAGAGAGAGACAGAGAGAGAGAGCGAGAGAGAGAGAGAGAGAGAGAGAGAGAGAGAGAGAGAGAGAGAGAGTGTGTGTGCGTTTGTTAATGCGCGGCTGTGTGGATCTAGTGTTTAGCTTATTACATGCCCTGTGTTTCAACTAACCTTGGAGAGAGCTGGCCGTGAATTCTAAGTCTCTTTTTTGGTTGCTTCCAACCTCCCTTTTTTCCTCCTTCCTGCCTCTTTCATCTAATCCCGACACACACACACACAACCACACACACACACAACCACACAACCACACACACACGCGCACACACACACCATCTCTTCACTCATTGGCCACTTCTGGGTTTTGTGTGTGCAGTGGTTCCCATGGCAACACTGAGTCCATTCAAGGTGACGGTAAAGGAGGGGTCAGACGTCGAGCTGACCTGCAACACCTCCGGCGTGCCCTCGCCTGAACTCATCTGGAACATGAGTCTGCTGGCCACCAACTATGAGGTTAGCTCGCTCGCTCTCTCTCTCTCTCTCTCTCTCTCTCTCTTTGTCACTGTCTTTTGCTTCACCTCTCTCTCACTTTACATTTTCATTTGGGCTATTTAGAAGGGCATTTCGTCCAAAGCGACTTACAATAAGTACATCTTGTCTCCAAAGAGATCTGAGACAGCAATATATACAGTATACAGTATCGCTGGCAGCTACAGTGAGATTTCGAGCGAAGAGAAGTTTTCGTTTCACTTCTCAATCGCGAGGTGACCCCTTGCTGGTCAACAACGAGATACTGTCGCTAGGATACGATGCTACACAATGCCGAGCAATATTTTTTAAAGGTGCTTACTTATCGTACCTTTAAGTGCCAGAACGTACAAACAAAAGTACAGAGTAAGGATCCAAGAGAGGACGGGATATGCAAACCCATGGAAGTGGTGAACTCTGAACAAGCAATGAGTCTCCTGAGGACGTAATAGTGGTCATGATGTAACATCGTTATATCACCTATCCTATTACAAGTGTGCCGCCTGTGCTGTAAAATTGCATCTCCAGAAATAATTAGCGTAATCTCATTCATAGGGCAACTTTAAACTGAGCCAGCAAACAACGTGTGTTAGTCTGGTGTCTTCACCGGCTGGTTGGAAAAAAATAACACAGGAACAAATTGCTCCAACGTATTGATCGTATGCTTTGTTCTATTGGTATTTGGGATTTGGTATTGGTATCAGTATTAGTATTTTCGTTGACATTTATTTTTAGGGCATTTGTCAGACACTTTTATCCAAATCGACTTACAAAGAGTACATTTGTCGAAGGAGAGACAGCAATATATCACTGTGGTACATAAAGATAAGAATAGAGCAGGTTTCAAGCATTCATAGTTGCAAGGTTAATAGAATGAGTTTCATAATTGCCAGGTTGTCTGCATAATATCTGAGATAAGAGCAGATGTTCCATTCTGAGTGCATTACCAACATCTAAGAACATACAATATGCTCAACAATGCTCAGTACTATTAATAATGCCACTACATACAAACACAAACAAGTTAGTGCTCGGGTTAGGACAGTATAATAGTGTGTGCTGTGTTCCTCCAGATCCTGACCTCGGGTCAGATGTCCATCCTGAGGATGTCCAACCTGTCGTCGCTGGACCACAACAGCAAGATCTCCTGCACGGCCGAGAACATCGTGGGGGAGAAGGAGTCCGCGCTCCTCCTGGACATACTCTGTAAGCTACGATTAAATGACATTACCTTTAGTTTTTAATACAAACGTGTCATTGACATTGAAACCCTGCATATGATGTAACAGCTAGTCTACTGGTTATCTACAGCAAGTCTACTGGTTATCTACAGCAAGTCTACTGGTTATCTACAGCAAGTCTACTGGTTATCTACAGCAAGTCTACTGGTTATCTACAGCAAGTCCAAAGGCTCTGGTTTCAAACCACTGATCATTCCCCCCCGCTTCCCACAGGTCACCCTCCACTGACCCCAATCGCCCCTCAAGAATTGACGTCCTCTCATACGCGCCCCACGCCCCCCCCCCACCCCAAAGGCTCTGGTTTCAAACCACTATGTGTAGAAAAAAACGACTGGATCAAATGATCCGCCAACTGACCCTTTGTCTCTGCACTCTTTCTCTCTCACTCTCTCCTTCACTCTCACTCTCCTCACTCTCTCTCCTTCTCTCTCACTCTCTCACTTCACTCTCTCTCTTCACTCTCTCTCACTTTCTCCTCTCACTCTTTCACTCTCTCTCTACTCTCTCTCTCTCCTCTCTCACTCTCTCACTCTCTCACTCTCACTCTCTCACTCTCTCACTCTCACTCTCTCACTCTTCACTCTCTCACTCTTTCACTCTCTCACTCTTCCTCTCTCACTCTTCACTCTCTCACTCTTCCACTCTTCTCACTCTCACTCTCTCACTCTCCACTCTCACTCTTCCACTCTTTCACTCTCTCACTCTTCCACTCTCTCACTCTTCACTCTCTCACTCTTACTCTCTCACTCTTCACTCCTCACTCTTCCACCTTTCACTCTCACACTCTTCTCACTCTCTCACTCTTCTCACTCTCTCACTGTCTCACTGTCTCACTCTCTCACTCGTCTCACTCTCTCACTCTCTCACTCTCTCTCTGTGTCTCTGCAGTTCCGCCCAACATCACAAAGCTGTGTGACGCCTTCTCGGACCACCATTGGTGCATCCCGTTCAGCGTCGCTGGTACATTCTTTACTTGTTCAACTCAACCTGTCAATTGCATTCAATTGCACTTCGAGAGCTCATTATGTTTTAAAAGTGATCGATCCAAAACCTTGATGAATACGGTTAGTATTAAAAAAATGCTATTCTTGTTATTATTCGTAATTGCGCTTTATGTTGCATTGAATGTTGAAATTACAACGCTGTGTTCACGATTATATTTAAACCGTATTACCAACATGTTGAAAGTGCGAATGTATTCTCACAATCCAATCAATAATGAAGACAATATTTATTCTGCGTCCTACACCTCTATTTATGTAACTAACAAAACATCCTCCACCTCTACAACTAAAATAAATACAAAATAAATGCTTTTAAATCATTCGTTTTTATCTTGATTTAATTACTGGTTGACTTGACGTAAACAGATCATGACGTGACTTAAGTATCTGAACACTTTATCGTTTTTTCTGAATCCTGTTTTGGATGACGGACTGCAAGTGGAATACAATTGAATGGAAAATACGAGAATGCAATGTAATGTAATTATACATAATATAATATAATATAATATAATGTAATACACAGGGAACCCTGAGCCAGTGCTACAGTGGCTCCTGAACGGGGAGGCGGTGACGGAGGGGGTTTACATCATGACCAGAATCCACGACGTCAGCGAGAGGGAGTACCACGGCTGTCTGCAGCTGGACAGCCCCACGCACCTCAACAACGGCCAGTACACCCTGCTGGCGACCAACCGCTACGGCACGGACCGCAAGGACGTGGACGCCCACTTCATGAAGGAGCCCTGGGAAGGTGGGTATCGTGGGAGCAACGGGAGGCTCTGGGTGCTGTCGTCGGTTAACACTGGGAGGCTCTGGGTGCTGTCGTCTGTTAACACTGGGAGGCTCTGGGTACTGTCGTCTGTTAACACTGGGAGGCTCTGGGTACTGTCGTCTGTTAACACTGGGAGGCTCTGGGTACTGTAGTCTGTTAACACTGGGAGACTCTGGGTACTGTAGTCTGTTAACACTGGGAGGCTCTGGGTACTGTAGTCTGTTAACACTGGGAGACTCTGGGTACTGTAGTCTGTTAACACTGGGAGACTCTGGGTGCTGTAGTCTGTTAACACTGGGAGACTCTGGGTACTGTAGTCTGTTAACACTGGGAGACTCGGGGTACTGTAGTCTGTTAACACTGGGAGGCTCTGGGTACTGTAGTCTGTTAACACTGGGAGACTCTGGGTACTGTAGTCTGTTAACACTGGGAGGCTCTGGGTACTGTAGTCTGTTAACACTGGGAGGCTCTGGGTACTGTAGTCTGTTAACACTGGGAGACTCTGGGTACTGTAGTCTGTTAACACTGGGAGACTCTGGGTGCTGTAGTCTGTTAACACTGGGAGACTCGGGGTACTGTAGTCTGTTAACACTGGGAGACTCGGGGTACCGTAGTCTGTTAACACTGGGAGACTCGGGGTACTGTAGTCTGTTAACACTGGGAGACTCGGGGTAGTCTGTTAACACTGGGAGACTCGGGGTAGTCTGTTAACACTGGGAGACTCGGGGTACCGTAGTCCATTAAAAACAGGAGGCTCTGGGTACTGTAGTCTGTTAACACTGGGAGACTCGGGGTAGTCTGTTAACACTGGGAGACTCGGGGTACCGTAGTCCATTAAAAAACGGGAGGCTCTGGGTGCTGTAGTCTGTTAACACTGGAAGGCTCTGGCTACTGTAGTCTGTTAACACTGGGAGACTCGGGGTAGTCTGTTAACACTGGGAGGCTCTGGGTACTGTAGTCTGTTAACACTGGGAGACTGGGTGCTGTAGTCTGTTAACACTGGGAGACTCGGGGTACCGTAGTCTGTTAACACTGGGAGACTCGGGGTACCGTAGTCCATTAAAAACGGGAGGCTCTGGGTACTGTAGTCTGTTAACACTGGGAGACTCGGGGTAGTCTGTTAACACTGGGAGACTCGGGGTACCGTAGTCTGGTTATGGATGATTTTTAAACACATTTGTGCCCCTAATGGAAATGCATTCTTGTCTTTTGCTTTCTCTCCTTGTTCGTTTTTTGTGCAGGCACGGTGACAGACCCCCAATATTACGGTACGTTAAGTACCAACAACGACAACAACGACGACAGCAGCAGCAGCTAGCTATACGATACGGTGTCATTCTTAATTGTGTTTGAATTATGGCGAAGAACGTTGACAGTGGAAACAGCGGTAGACATTTCAATGTTGACCGAGGGTTCAGAGTGTGTGGATGTTTTAATGTCGTTTTCTTCTTCTTTTTGTTGTTTTCTTTACAGATCAAACCACAGGTATGTGAGCCATATACAAACATATATACACATATACACACATATACACACATATATACACATATACACACATATATACACATATATACACATATACACACATATACACACATATACACACATATACACATATATACACACATATACACACATATACACACATATACACACATATACACATATACACATATACACACATATACACACATATACACACATATACACATATACACACATATATACACATATACACATATATATATATATATATATATATATATACACACCATATAGGGATGCCAAAGACGCATGTTCCCAATGATTCAAGATTCAGGAACTTTATTTGTCTGCATATACACATGCAGGATATGCAGTGAAATGAAAATGGCAATCTCCAATGCATCCAAGGCTCACTCTCTCCCTCTCTCTCTCTCTCTCTCTCTCTCTCTCTCTCTCTCTCTGTCTCTCTCTCTCTCTGTCTCTCTCTCTCTCTCTCCCTCTCTATGTCTCTCTATGTCTCTCTCTCTCCCACAGATGGCCCTCCACTGGAACCCCCAGGAGACAGGGTGACAGTGAGTCCCACCTGCCATTTTGTCTGCCATAATTTGAAGTTTTCAATCAAAAATAATTTGTTTGTTTTTTTCTTACTTTGGGTGTGTTGTTGTTGTTGTTGTTGTTGTTGTTGTTGTTGTCGGTTGCTTGTTTGTTTAAGCTCGAGCCAATCTATCGGCTTGACTGAAGGTTGATTGAATTGGCATTGCACCGTGACACCGTGGCTTCTGTTTGTGTGTGTGTGTGTGTGTGTGTGTGTGTCTGTGTGAAAGAAAGATAGGGAGAGAGAAAATGTGTGTGTGTGTGTGTGTGTGTGTGTGTGTGTGTGTGTGTGTATGTCTATCTATTCCTGGTGGACCATAGTCTTTATTGTCCTGTAGGGAAATTCATTTTCACAGCAGCATGTACATACATAGAAACATGACAATGACATTCAGATATACTCCCAGATAAACCACATGACATCATCAGTCACCCAGGACGCATATACACACATATACACATATTATATATACACATATACTATACACAATATACACATATACACATATTATATATATATATTACGCATATTACACCCAAGCACACATTTGGGGCAGCAGTAGCTCAGGAGGTAATAAGAGCGGTTGTCTGGCAACAGGAAGGTTGCTGGTTCGATCCCCGGGCTCCTCCCCCTCCTAGCTAAGTGTGGAGGTGTCCCTGAGCAAGACACCACCTAACCCTAACTGCTCCTGACGTGTTGGTTGTTACCTTGCATGGTTGACACCGCCGTCGGTGTATGAATGGGTGAATGTGAGGCGATACTGTGATGTAGAGCGCTTTGGCTAAAAGCTGTGGTTTGTTTGTGGTCGCGCTGCAGGTGTACGTGGTGGTGGTCATCGCGGTCGTGGCCTTCACCGGCTTCCTGCTCATGCTGGTCATCCTCAAATTCGGCGGGAAGTCCAAGCTGGGCATCAAAGGTAAGCTGTACGCTGAGCTACTAGCGGCAGGGGTTGTACGGCGCGGGCCGACCGGACTGCTTATTGGACATGACGGTCTCAGATGGGATAAAATACACACGTGGATGGTTTCATAAACACATACAT
>PIJE02001478.1:0-5000 GCA_002895965.2 Coryphaenoides rupestris
CTGCGCGCTTTACGCTTAAATTTACCCCCCGTACATTACGCGTAGACTCAAAGGCAGCCGGCGACGGCACCCACGGTTTGTGATCGGCCCGGACCATAGTGACGTGTCGCTCCTGAGCGTAATAGAATGGGAAGATAGCCTCAGGTGCGAGGGTCCCCAGCACGTTCCACCCAATATACAATGGACGGGGAGACGGGGAAACGCACCGCAGAAGTCACGTGAAAGTAGTTGCTGGAAATTCCGCGACTGCGCCATCCCAAATGTCCAAAGGGGACAGAGGTAAATGAAATTGAATGTTTATAGACCCTACCACGGAAGATTACACCCAAGACCTCTCGACTTGCTGGCACCCTCCAGATTGAGTAGGCAGCAATACGGAGTCAAGTAAAGTTTCCCCAAGGCCCGTTCTACACTCGTCATATTGATAAGACATCATTTTCTCTCCTAGCTCTACTCTCTCTCTCTCTCTGTACCTCTCTGTCTCTCTCTCCCTCTCTCTCTCTCTCTGCATCTCTCTCTATTTCTCTCTCTGTCTCTCTATCTCTCTCTCTCTCTCTCTCTCTCTCTCTGTCTCTTCAGATTCAGCACACACACACACACAGCACACATACACACCACTAGAGGAGAAGCAGTATAACTGTCCACACCAGTCGGTCCATCCCCTTCTCTCCCAGCAGAGTCATGCCCCCCCCCCCCTCCCCCATCCCCCATCCCCCTCCCCTTTGGGTTATTGATCAGCACTCGATTTGCGTGCTGGCGACTGTCGTGTGACGCCCAGGTAAGCAGACTGCCCCGACCCTGTGAGCCCCACCCTCTCCCGATTACTGTCGTGTTCTGGGTTCCGAGGGCTTGGAGGGTGGATAGGTACGATGGGTCTTAATCGCCATGGCGACGGCGAGTCTGCGACAACAAGAAAAGGCGGCAGCAGCAGCAGCAGCAGCAATGGGCCGAGGGGCTGGCCGCTCTGACCTCGCGGCGCATCGTGCATTGCCGTTGATCGCAGAGCTCACCACACCATCACCATCACCCTCACCATCACCCTCACCCTCACCCATCACCCCCACCCTCCCCCACCCTCCCCCCCCACCCCACCCCCCTCACCCACCACACCCCCCACCCCCCCATCCTCACCCTCACCCTCACCCCCACCCCCCCACCCCTCACCCCCCCCACCCCCATCCCCCTCCCCCCACATTGCTGTTCGCCTCACAGAGTTGCCGCCGTGACGAATGCCTTATAAAACCCCTGCTTCTGTGTTTGTGTGTGTGTGTGTGTGTGTGTGTGTGTGTGTGCGTGTGTGTGTGGTAGTGCTTCTGTTTTTAGTGTGTGTGTGTGTGTGTGTGTGGTATTTCTGTTTGTGTTTCTGTGTGTGTGTGTGTGTGTGTGTGTGTGTTGTGTGTGTGTGTGTGTGCGCGTGCTAGAATACCCCAGGCCCCTTTCCTACAAGGTGCGGCCGGTCCGGAAAGTAATTCCACGGAGTCTGCTTCATAAGCCGTGTGATAGCGTGCACCCCGGTAGCGGCTGTCGAACGTCCCTTGCCTGTCCCTGTCTCTCCCTGACCCCCCTCCACCCACTCCACCACCTCCACCTTCGCCTACCCACCTCCACCCTTCCATCCACCTCCATGAAATAACCGTACGCTCCAAAAGACTGGGGATACCCAATCAAGCTGCATCCGCACGAAGGCCAGAAACCCCAAGATTATACGGTGGCGGCCTCAAATCCGCAAAATCCCTATGATTACCGATTCTTGATTTACGTGACTTTCTACCCGTAACCCCAGCGTCGTCATACAACTACACTTCACCCCCCCGCGTGTCTCCACACACACCCCTCTGACAGTATTAGATTCTCAATTTTTTTGTCTTCCCTACCCTCCTCCTCCTCCTCCTCCTCCTCCTCCTCCTCGTCCCTGTGTCCTTCCTTGCGGAAGTAAGGGAGGAAGGAAACAGGGACGGAGGGCGGGAGGGAGGTAGAGTGAAAGGAACCCACACGGGCCCATGTGACTGGTGTGTGTGCGGCGGCCGTCAGCCTGCATGGCGAGCGAGGAGCCTCCCCCTCCGCTCTGCCTAATTGAAAAGCACCGATGGGAAGCAGGATCCGCACGCTGGGGGCGAAAATTGAAAAAGTTCGCCGACTGGTGCCGCTTCTCCTGGATGTGGCGGCGGTGGCTGGCCTGGTGCCCGGCCTCCAAAGAAACAACCTTGCTTCCTTTCGCTTTATTATTTATTAAGCTCTATTCCGGGGGCGATGGATGATGGGCGATCTGTGATTCATGAGACGTGTGTCGAGTAGGCGCCCGGGCGCACGCACACGCATGTTATTTTGAGGTGAAGTTATTTGTGAGGTTGCGGAATTGCCGACGAGTCGACCGGAGACTTCTTGATTGAGTGCAACCTCGCGCCGCGCGTCCGCAATCGCCGCCGTGCGGGAAAATTTGCAAGTGACTGATCTCTACTTCCTGTCACAATTCTAACGTCGGATTGTTTTAGACGAGCGCCGGTGCAAAAAAGAAAACCAATTCAACTATCGCCAAAGTTCACGTCTGCAGACAAAAGCGATTCAAGCCTCGTCTCGGGGAAGGAAGAATTAATGCGAGATGAGAGATTCAATCTAAAGTTTGACAACAGAGGTTCACCTTCCAACTGTGCCCCAGTTAGACGTGCCTCCACGCCCAGGAGCGAGTTGGAGAGGTTTTTTTTCTTCTTCTTCTTCTTCTTTTTTGCTCCCTTCGCCACGCCGGCCGCCAGCTTTGTTATGATGTGTTGCTTCCGGGCCTCGGGCTGCCTGCGAATCAAACGAGCGCGCGCGCCGTCTCCGGGTGTACTCGTACGGGTACGGGTGCGGGTACGGGCTCGCACGGCAGAGTCTGGTTGTCACTCCTGCTGTGTGTTGGGCTAACTTTGAGCCGGCGTCTGAGTGAAAAGGTTGAGGTCTTTTTTTATTTGAGTTATTTTTCAATAGCACGGAGAATAGCATACTGATATCTGTTGTACGTTTTCAGCGTTTGACAGTTTGATGCGGTGTTGTCTACATCGCCATCTTTCATTACTGGTTCTCAATGTGAATTAAATGAAGGGGCGCATGGCTGTTGGGTGCAGCTATGATTTTTTTAAAAATATATTGTTCTTTCATCACAGCGGTGGCCTTTTTCATCACTTTTCCTTCATCACACTCGACCCCCGTCTCCCCGAGATAACAGGGGAGTCGTCTCAGGGTGATGTAACATAACGACTCCGCTGCTGATGCAAGGGAGAGACCGTGAGTGCGTCTCGCGCTGCAAAAAAAACTCATTTAGAGATGATTGGGGGGAGCTGGCCTGGTGGCGAGCGCTTGCGACGGTTAGAATAATGATGTGGAATTGTTTATCGCCTTATTTTGCCCCCGTTGATTATATAGATGCTTGAAAGTGGAATTGCCACTATTAGCGAAAATGAGGGTAAACTCTGTGAAACACAATGGTCGGCGTTCAACTCTTGTGCGCTGGAGCCGTTAGCCAGCGAGACCTTCTTGACAACACCTATAATTTTGGACTCAGAAAGCAAAGTGAAAAAAGTGCTTTCAAGATGCTGAAGCACTTTCTAACCTGCCAGGTCAGTGTGCAAAGAATGAAGGATTAAAATGCTCCACAAAAAACAGCACAGATTTCGAGTTTCTTAGCGAAAGTTTGCATTTATCATTCGCGTTTCAGAAGAACATGAGGACTTGAGAACCCTTTATCATCGTTGTGTTTATTTCATCATTTGACCATTTGTTACCGAGGCCTAGCAAAACATGCAGAACATCCCGATGGACATTTTATGACATTTTATTTTAAATTTGTCGAGACATAGCGACAAATTCTCAACGCCTCTCGGAACAAATTCTATTTATTTACGAGTCGTTATACTCGTTATAATATATAACATTATGCTGATTGCCCGCTTAACGCTACCAATGCACATTCAACCTGAGGCCATATCGTGTTCCTCGAAATACAGAACAGTGAAATGACGGCAATCAAGTAAATGTTCCAATCAATTACATCGATTGATTGTGGTGGTGGGTTGGGGGGTGGGCTTTATGTAACATGCTGTGATGCAACAGCTCCCCCCCCCCCCCCACCCCCCCCCCCCCCCCCCCCCCTCGTGTACTTAGGGTGATTACCTCCTGCCACGCATGTATGGCCCCTGTACGGCCGTACGGCGGTGTATGGATCATCATGATGATCAATTCTCTGGCTGGATCAATAGGCCAAAGTGTCAAACAGTAAGACAAGGAGTGGACACGGCGGGAGTTTGTGTGTGGGAGACTCCTCGGAGAGAGGCAGAGAGAGGTAGAAAAAGGGCAGAGAGAGAGAGAGAGGAGGGGGGGGGGGCAGATAAAGGACAGGAGATGATGGGAGAAGCTTCCAGTGCAGGGAGAGAGAACAGATGTGGCAGATGTGATGGAGTGGCCGCACGAGAGAGAGAGAGAGAGAGAGAGAGAGAGAGAGAGAGAGAGAGAGAGAGAGAGAGAGAGAGAGAGAGAGAGAGAGAGAGAAGAGAGAGAGAGAAGAGAGAGAGAGAGAGAGAGAGAGAGAGAGAGAGAGAGAGAGAGAGAGAGAGAGAGAGAGAGAGAGAGGAGAGGAGAGGAGAGATGGAATAGGATAGGTGACCTCTCACCGTTCAGCTCAGGAGCCGGGAGAGGGAATGAGGAGGAGGAGGAGGAGGAGGATGGAAGAGGAGGGGATGGAGGAGAAAGGAAAGGGAGCAGTGGAGCGCCTGCACTCCTCAGACAGATGCAGCCAGGTGGCCCCTGAAGCCTGGGACCTCATCTGTCTCTGTCTCCCGCTCGCGGCCCCGGGGTCCTGATTGAGGGAGGCTAATCGGGGGCAACTTTCTCTGCTTCATATCCCACCAACCACCCCCCCCCCCCCACCCCCACCCCCACGCCTCCTCTAAGTGTATTCCACTGTATCTCTGTTTCTGTTACACACAGATTCTCACACACATGCACGCATGCGCACACACACACACACA
>PIJE02001478.1:7500-13739 GCA_002895965.2 Coryphaenoides rupestris
GTAAGGGAGTCTATTATGTAGAAATATAACATGATGGGTATCTGAGACCTCTCCATATAGAGAGCATAGATACGCAAACCGTTGGTTAGTGCTATTGTAGGCAAATATAGGCCTTCTCCTGGTGAGGATCACTATGCTCTCCCCATGTCACTTTGGCAGAACACCCAAAAAAACATCTTCTCTGAGACCATGACCTTTTAAACAGTGGTACTGGTTTGCATTTTAGATATAACATAAACACAAATATAACACATTGATTAAATAACAGCTACCTGCAGATTCACTTGGAACAAATTAATAAAATAGATATGTTTAACCTTGTGTATAACTATAAATAGGGTTAGGAACAGGCCAATTAAACAGGGGCCTGGTGTCTCATATGCCACCTATGGTGATGATATTGTCTCATATTCCACCTATGGTGATGATATTGTCTCATATTCCACCTATGGTTATTATATTGCCTGTACACACCATCGCTATTTTACTTTTTTCGAGTTTATGTACAGTAGCTGTGTTTCCACCGCTGGTCTCCTTAAGGGAAACCGAGTCCATGTAAACACTCCTCTACAGGTGGTCACTTAGCTCTCGTTCTCCCAATTAATTTAAGCCTTTCTTGGCTTTCCAATGTCACAGTCAACGTGCAATTACCTCGGCCTTTTGGTCCATTAAATAGTGTCATTTTTTGGGGGGGGGTGAAATTGCAAAACCAGTTCACTGTAAAGAGCAATGAAAGGTCTGTTGACCAATTTCTTTTTAGCCGGACACTTTTATCCAAAAGTGACAGTGACAGTGAATTCAGATGCACGTCCTTAATGAGAGGGTTAGGAGTCGGGTGTCTTGCGAGGACGCCGACTGGTGTGTGCGTGTGTGTGTGTGCACGCGTGTGTCATCAGTGTGTGTTCCTCTCACCGTTGTGCAGAGCGGGAAGCGACAGGATTGGCTGCTAGCTTGCTACTCAGCGGCTGAGTGTCTGTGCTCGTGTCAAGAGGTGCGCGCTGGAGAGGCTCGCTGCGGCCCCCGGCCTCTCATTAGCTTCTCTGCTAGCGGAGCGGCAGACGGAAGTCATTAATGCAATGCAGATGAACAAGGGTCATGACTTTATATGACCTGTGGGCACCAGGACGCTACTCTGTGCCCTGTGTGTGTGTGTGTGTGTGTGTGTATGTGATGACGTCATCAACGACGCGTGGACGTTACGTCGACTTTATTGATAGAAAAGTCGACTTGAAAAAATCAGAAGTCGTGCAACCCCTAGTGTGTGTGTGTGTGTGTGTGTGTGTGTGTGTGTGTGTGTGTGTGTGTGTGTGTGTGTGTGTGTGTGTGTGTGTGTGTGTGTGTAAAGTTTGCATGTGAATGCAGGAGTGTGTATGTGTGCGTGTATGCTTTCTTGTGTGTAAGTGTGTGTGTGTGTGTGTGTGTGTGTGTGTGTGTGTGTGTGTGTGTGTGTGAGTAGTGCGCATGTGGAGGCAGGAGTGTTTTTATGTCTCTATTTTTGTATTAGTAAGTGTGGTCATGTGTGTGTGTCTGTGTGTGTGTGTGTGTGTGTGTGTGTGTTTGTTTGTGCATGTGTGTGCATGCATGCGTGCGTGTGTGTGTGTGTGTGTGTGTCTCTCTTGAAGGCCACAGTGTTTTCCCAGTCTATCGGCGTTCTCCACCACCGCGCTGGTGAAACACACCCCGTGCTTTTCTGATGTAACCGAGGGGTAACTGCTCCACCTTTCAACCCCGGCAGAGCAGGGACAGAGCTCCGTGGGCATCACCGCGGGCGCTGTCCCGCCGTTGACACGGCGACACGCCCTCGCACCGCGCGCCGTACCGGGGAGGTGTTGGGAGGTGGACTGCCAATGAAGCAGCAGGCCACTGGAAAGACTCACCTGAAAACTTTTGAAAATGAGGAAAGGTTCCCCAGAAAAACACACCAATAATTGTGCTTTTTACTCTGTGATGCCCACAGCATCCTTGAATCTGAGAAAAACTATTATTATTATTATTATTATGATTATTATGTGATGTCTGTTGATCGATAACATAACACAGACACTAAGCAGCATCATTTTTAAAAAACAAATTCTAAAATTAGTTTTTTAGTCTAAAATGACAAATGAACAGCCGTACGTGTTTACATAAATCGCGTACATATTCCCTCGCGGAATTCGTTCCTTGACGTGCGGCGGCGCGCTGTTGACAATTGCCTTCTTGAAACTTCTCCCGATGCTCTTTTGTATGCTGATGGGTCTCACCGCGTAGGCGAGCGGCGGCGCCATCCGTCTTAGCGCTAACTACCTCAGAACTCATCCCCCCGGTCGCGCCGCGGCTACCGAGGGTCTAGCTTACCGCAGTTTAGCCCGGACCATTCCATCATTACATTGCACTCGGCTGGATTACAGGGATGGTAGGTGGGGGGGGGGTGGGGGGGTGGGGGGGGGGTGAGGGGAGGGTGAGGGAGGGGGGGGGTAAAGGGGCGGGATTCAATTACCTGGGCTTCTCTTGTCTAGCTGCCCGGGTGAGCAATGGCCCTCATTTCAACTGTATGGAGGTGGCGGCCATTTTAACCACTGTAGATGAGGACGCGGAGGATAGAGGGATGAGCATGCCACAAAATATCACAGTGAGAACAAATACGGATGCACTCGCGGCGGAGAGGTGCGGACGCCTTTGGGGAGGAGGGGATTTTCTTTCCTTCCAAACGTTTATAAAGGCGTCTGGAGGTTACTTTGTTGTGTTCTTGGGGATGTGTTTTGAAAGAGAGGATACTTTAGCAAGTAGAAGTTTTACAAAATGATGATCCCACAATCTGTATTCTCCGGGGAAAAGATAGTCGGGTATTTAAAAAAAGGAATGTTTTATGGAAATGTACAGTCCATTTAAAGGTACTATAAGTAAGAATCAGTGCATTGTGAGCTCCGTGGGTTGAGACAATAACAATCAGAAACTAATGTTAGTTCTAGCAGGTTGGAGCAGGTTGTGGTTGAAGTTAAAACATGAGAGCTTCCCCGACTCTCTCTGTTGGTAGATTTTGGGCTGATTTCTCTTAAGGCGCCCACAGACCAAGACGACTGTCCGATCGTCGCCAGAAAATGGAGTCTGGCGATTAATCTCCCCGACTCGGTCAAAAAAGTGTGAGGGACACACCGAGACGACGAGATGTAATGTCTCCAAAACAGCAGGCGGCGCTAATCTGTATTGTGGTCCAAAAAAAAATGAAAACCGGAAATACCAGGACCTCTCTCTAGACCAAACACCCCCCCCCCCCCCCCCCCCCCCCCCCCCCCCCCCCCCCCCCCCCCCCCCCCCCCCCCCCCCCCCCCCCCCCCCCCCCCCCCCCCCCCCCCCCCCCCCCCCCCCCCCCCCCCCCCCCCCCCCCCCCCCCCTGCACCTGTCATCAGTCAAGAATTCAATATCAACTATAAAGTCAAAAACGATGCCAAACAATGCGTTGAGAGAGTGTGTCGACATGTCTACTGTTTATCTGGTATGTTTACCATCCTCACTTCCGGGCTTCACTGATTCGCTAGTCAAGGGATAGCCCTCCACCAATCAGATTGGTCAGACTGAACGACCGGTAGTGGCCGATTACACATGTTGAATCGGCTGAAAAGAATGCCGACGACCTCACCGAACACACCAAAGAGACTCATGTCACCGACCTCTCAAGACTCTCCGACGGCCCGGTGTGTGGCGGCCTTTAGATTTGAGTCGGGTCGGATTTAGCGGGAAAAGGAACGAAGTGACATATTGGATAATTAAATAATATGTATTTCATAGCTTTTTTAAATGTGTACAAGGTTTAATTATGATTAGAACTAACATTAGTTTCTGATTGTTATTGTCTCAAGCCACGGAGCTCACAATGCACTGATTCTTACATACAGTATAGTATCTTTAAGTGTGCCTGGTAAGGTGTAGAGTAAGGAAGGCAATGTTTAGCCTCAGCTTGGTGTAACTCTGTCAGGATACATGCAGTGAAGCCTCCCTCCCTGGGCCTCCCTGTGCACGTCTTGCATCCTCACCTCTGCGACTCGGATTCCAGGATTACGGTCCATGATTCCAGCAGCACAAGTGACGCTTTCCATAAATCGTCGTCTCTCCGCCAACAGCCCCACCGCCGGGCCGCCTTCCCCTTCCCCATCTCCTTATCTGACACCCACCCACCCACATACCCCCACTCCAGGCGTCTCCAGGGAAACCGAAACCCCCCTCCCCCCTCCCCAACACATAATCCAGAGCCACAGCCTGCTTATCCTCCGGGAGAGGACATGAACCGCACCTCGCCGGGCGCTGCTGCCTGTCCCGGCATGTGTCGCGGCTGCGCAGGTGCGGCGGACTCATGAATACCCACGTCACGCGCTCCAGCCGCCGCTGCCGCCGCCGCCACCACCGCCGCCGCCATCGCCGGGCCGCCTTCCCCTTCCCCATCTCCTTATCTGACGAACGGGGCCGAGATAACGCAATTCATCACCGCGTTGATTAGCCGAGCCCCATTCAACTGCAACAATATGCATCTATCACTTGCCAGGGCCCCAGTGAAATGAAATGCCTCTTAGGTGGAGAGTTGAGTGCGCGCCAGGGTAAATATTGTTGTCTGCCGAGTGATTACACGCAATGTCCCTCTGAGCAGCAACATTGCAGTAAAAAATAAAAATAAAAAAAATATGGCCGCCGCTGTGGGAATAATGGGAACCGATGATACTGTCGTCGGCAGCCAGAGCAGAGGAAGGGAGGCGGGTTTTTTTCTGTTATTTCTCGGAAAGTCTCAATCGCAAGCATGTGTGCAGAGTGAACTCTGGACGTTCAGGGCGTATTTTTTTTAGGCTTTGTGTTCTTTGTGTGTGTGTGTGTGTGTGTTTGTGTGCATAAGTGTGTGCTGCTGTGCTGTTTGTGTATGTGGTGATACTGTAGATAGGTTGTTGATATGTGTATGTGTGATGTGTGTGCTGTTAAGGTGGGGTGTTGATATGTGTGTGTGTGTGTGTGTGTGTTTGTGTGCGCTAATGTATGTTTGAGTTTGTGCTGTGTGTTTGTTTGAGCATATATGTTTGTGTGGGTCTAATGAGCTTCTCTCTCTCTCTCTCTTTGCCTCTCCGCCTCCCATATATGACCCTATCCCCCCCCCCCCTCCCCCGCTCCGTGTCCCAGAGTCCCTACTGTCGTTGACTCGCACCAGAGGTCTGTTTTAAACATGACCACCTCTGAGGACCGGGCGGCCCAGGGGCAGACTACTAATCACTGTCTTTATCTCTCTATCTCTCTCTCTCTCTCTCCTCTCTCTCTCTCTCTCCTACTCTCTCCTCTCCTCTTTCCTTCCTCCTCTCTCTCTCTCTCTCTTCTTCTCTCTCTTCTCCTTCTCTCTCTCTCTCTCTCTTCTCTCCTCTCCTCTCTATCTCTCTCTCTCTCACTCTGGCCTCTCTCTCCTCTCTTCTCTCTCTTTGCTTTATTGTTGGTTGTTTCTCCTCTCTCTCTCTTTCTCATCTCTCTCTCCTTCTCTCTCAATTCAATTCAATTTATGGCATGCGGAAACGTACATTTACATTGCTCTATCCTACTCTTCGCTCTCTTTCGCCTCTTCTCTCTCTTTCTCACTCTCTCTCTCCTCTCACTTGCTCTCGCTCTTGCTCTCTCTCTTTTTCATTCTCTATCTCTCTCGTTCTCTCGTTCTCTCTCTCACTCTCGCTCTCTCTTGCTCCTCTGTCTCTTTGCAAAAAAATGTTCTCTCTTTAAATGTATAAACGTAATAAATAAACTACAAATAAAATAAATAATAAAGAGTAAACAAAGCTTTTAGACTGGAATATGTTTTACTGGTCTACTGCTTGACTTCTCTCTAGTATATATATATATATAGATTATTCAGATGAATGAATGATTAATCCCTTCAGATGAATGAATGATTAATCCCTCTTGCTTCTGTCTGTTCCTCAGGTAACTTCCAGCTCTCCCCCACCGTCAACATGCCCCAGGATGACATCGTGATGATCGAAGACGATAGGCTGCCCGTGCTGCCTGTCCACCTGTCCGACCAATCGTCTTCCAGTTCCCACGAGGACATGGTGGGGAACCCGGTGCCCTGGATCCACGAGGTGCCCAGTCAGAATGAATGGTGAGGGTTCTCCTTTTCAGTTTCAGTTTGTTCTTGTTGCCGGTCGGATCTTATGATACGTGATGGACACCCAGCCAGTCCTCACGCGAGATGGAGTAGGCTGGGTTTGTGAGAGAAAGGGCAGACGATCTCTCTTCTT
>PIJE02001478.1:30467-42967 GCA_002895965.2 Coryphaenoides rupestris
CGACGCTCTGTCATCACCGGCACTAAGTCTCGGAAAGAAACCCGGAGTTTATTACGGCGCGAGCGTCTGGAAGGGAACGCCGATCGACCAAGAGCTCTCGCTCCTCTCACTGGCCTCCATTCATCTTCAACTTCGCCGGGCCGCCTTAAAACGTCACTGCCTCCGGGTTTAGGCTCTCAGTGTAATTTGACTCCCGGCGACCTTGCGGCTGCTCTCAGCACGCCGACGCGTTTGAGAAATACGAAGGTGACAGGGATATCAATACGCTGTAGCTGTTCCATCACCGGCGGGAACAGCGTTATTAAAATGGTGGAGGCGAATAAATACCGCGAGTTGTCAAAGCGGCGTCTGAAAGGAACAAGGTATTTATTCGCCTCCACCATTTTAATAACGCTGTTCCCGCCGGTGATGGACAGCTACAACGTATTGATATCCTGTCACCGTCGTATTTCTCAAACGCGTCGGCGTGCTTAGAGCAGCCGCAAGGTCGCCGAGAGTCAAATTACACTGAGAGCCAAACCCGGAGCGGTGACGTTTTAAGGCGGCCCGGCGAAGTGAAGATGAATGGAGGCAGTGAGAGGAGCGAGAGCGCTTGGTCGATCGGCGTTCCCTTCCAGACGCTCGCGCCGTAAGTAACTCCGGGTTTTTCCGAGACTTAGTGCCGCTTGATGACAGAGCGTCGTCTTATCATCAACAGACCAACTGCTCTCTAGTTTTCAGCCATGATCGCTTCCCCCCCCCCCCCCCCCAGCTAATCGCATTTATGAAGAAACGCTGACACCACTTTGGTGCGATTAGGACATGTACTGGAGCCTTTGATAAGAGGTACTTTTGCTGTGATGGGAGCGCGATCGCGCCGCTATCAATGTTCCCGGGCCTCTCCGCCTCGCATGTCATTCCATGCGTTATTTAATTGACAATAAGAGCATAATGGATAAGATAAGATCGCCAGCTAATTGGCCGGGGCAACCTTTGCACTCAGAGTGCTGACTAACAGCCCATCGGCATATCAGGCTTCCTCTCCGCATAATGCTAGCTGCCATGAGTCGCCACCGGTAGGTAGCGTACTCGGTACTCGGTGGTGTAACCCGTCGCCCGTCACCGGGACGAAGGTTAAAGTAATGACACAAACATAACACCGTTTTTTCTCTCTGTGGGAGCAAGGGAAGCGTATTTGCCTTGAAATGAAGAAGCAGCCCTCATATGATTTGGGAGAAGCGACAGCGTTGGGCGCACAGTCGGATGAGTCCCTCACCATCACCCTCTTGCCTTTGGCACAGAATAGACTAGGTTTGTGTGTGTGTGTGTGTGTGTGTGTGTGTGTGTGTGTGTGTGTGTGTGTGTGTTTTGTAGTGTGGGTAATTGCATCCTCCCTCTAAATGAGGCTAACCATCATGCAGCAGGAGCTAAAGAGGTCTCTTTTTTCCGATTATTCTCCCTGATTCAAGCACCGATCACGGAGGGCATTACGTGCGCCATACAAAGCGGGGGCACAGACAGAACCAAGAGCCTTTGGCAGCATTTGGAAATGGGGGTGGGGGGCGATTTGGTAGTTTGTAGTAGTCACAGGTGTGTGGAATGTGAATGGGCAGCGTGGAGTCTCACAAATCTGACGTCCAAAGTCTGAAGGCTGACGAAGTTCATATCTGTGTGAATGGGGCATCTCACCTTCTGTCTCGTCAAGTACAAGAACTCAAAAAGATGATATGTTCTGTCCATTATGCCATCATGGCTTCAAAAAAGTAAAATAAACAAATTACTACTCGGCAAAACCACTGACTCTGAAACCAGACTACACTTTGGCTTTAGAAGAGTTAATGGGACCTGTTGTTGTCGTAAGCAACGATAGCAAGACTCTTCTCCAGCGCTATCACCGTAGCGATGCGGCAGCTCATCGTATTGGAGGTCTGACTGATCCATCACGCCACTCTCAAAATATCTCTCCAAGTTTCTCCAAGTCCAGACAGAATATCTCTGCACTGGCTGGTTTCCGGCACAGGCTCTGTGGAGTAAATGACCGCATTCCTCAACATAGTCTCCCGCCCAAAAGCGCGGCTATACCGGCGCTGTCTCCTGGAACGCGAGAGTAGGTAACATGTAAAGACTCATTCATGGAATGCACTGGCGAAGGCGTCAGACTAATGTGCCGTGAGTTTGATGAAACTAAGGAGACGCAAAGACAACTTGGATGTGATCCATGAGCTGGTGAGCTCATAGCCAGCGAAACTAATCAGGCTTATTGTAAAGCCTCTTGTAAAGCATCGTCCAAAGTGCCGGAGAAATCAAATGCTTTGTCATTATTGCTATGATAAACCAGTATTGTCGACAACACATCAAATGCTGTCTCTGTTGAAAATACGGTGGGTTGTCCTCCGCAAGAGCTGAGAATAACACGTTTTGGTCTGATTTGCTCTCTCTTGCAGTGATGTGCACGGCATGGTGCAAGATCCCGGGAGCACAAGATAAGATAAGATGAGATAGAACTTCATTCATCCTGAAGGAAATTCTTGCACATCGTCCATCGCGGCAGCAAAAGGCTCAGCGTGTGGTCCAAAACAAACATGTAGAGAGAGGGAGGGCCAGGGGGTTCTCTGAAGTGAACTTGTTAAAAATAAAAACTGCTTTGGTTTCAAGCAAACAACTTTTATCCTCTTATGAACCCCGGTCATAGCAGCTAACCTGGCTACCGTGCTAGCAATGTGTATGTTTTTGTATGTGTGTGTACGTACTGTATGTGTGTGTGTGTGCGTGCGTGTGTGTGTGTTCTGTATAGCACAGTATCTTATCTTAGTCACACACACGTGGCATTGTGCTTACCCAGGTCCATGCTCTTGGATTTGCGCGTCTTCACGATGTCCAGGTGGGCGGCGTCTCCGAACTGCTTGGTGCGTTTCTCCGACATGCTCTGGCGCCCGAAGCCCTCCCTCTGGAACGTTCCGTCGCTGTCCGCGTCCTCAGCATGGGGGAGGAGGCGTTAATGCCCCCCCCCGCTCATCCGCTCTGAATAAATGATGTGTAATGGAAGTGCTGTCCATACACAGATCTTTACACGGCCGCGGCGTGGTCGGTGAATAACGGCCGACACGCCGCAGATTTGGCCGCTCTAATTATATGACGAGCTGGCCGGCTGCTTTTAATACCGGCTGCTGATTTATTCATGGAGTTTGCGCCGCGCGCTGGTCCCCCCCCCCCCGACCCTGAGCGCCCCGCCCCCCCGTCCCCCCCCCTACACACGTCTTCTATAAGGCTGCTCCTCGCGCTGTCTTGTTAGGGGAACGGGATTTCTCTTCTCTTTCTCTTTCTTTCTTTTTTTTTTTTTTTTCGTTTTTCTCTTGCGTGCCCCGGATTCGTTTTCAACCACCGCCCCCGATCACCTTCTCCTTCTCCTTCCCCTTCTTTTTCTTTTACTTTTTTGTTGTTTTGTTGTTGTTGTCGTTGCCGTGGTTGCTGTTGTTGTCGTGCGAATATGAATCCAGTGATTTTCATTTCACCTCCGGACGTGCGGGGAGTGACAAGACGAGGAGTCTCTGTTTTGCGACGGGGGAATATGTATTCTCCATGCCCCCCCCCCCCCCTCTCTCTCTCTCTCTCTCTCTCTCTCTCTCTCTCTCTCTCTCTCTCTCTCTCTTCTGTGAATGTAGGTGCGTGTGGGACAGAGAGGAGGAGGGAGGGGCGGCGGGGGGCAGGGGGGCAGGGGGCCGTGGGTGGGGTGGTGGCGGTGGCGGGCCAGGCTTCTGTTGTGTGATAGGAATCGCATAATAGACTGGCACACAGATAGCTGTCCGTCAAACTCTCCCAGGAGAGGGGGGGGGGGGGGGGGGTGTGGGGTGCTTCAGAGGAAAACAAAGGCAGGGTTCTATCTGCTCTCTCCTTCGCTCTCTCTCTCTCTCTCTGTCTGTCTCTCTCTTGCTGTCTCTCTCTCTCCGTCTCTCTCTCGCTCTGTTCCTCGATATTATCTCTCTTACCATCTCGCCCACTCTCTCGGATTCCGAACACACTACGCCGTCCAGAAACAATGATAGGTAGGGTGTGTGTGTGTGTGTGGGGGGGGTGTGGGAGTTGCAGTTTGCCAGCACCATGTCCTCGACTCCCAGTCCAGTCCAGGATAATGTCCCTGCTTCCAAGTATGGCAGATGTAATTTGTGTTGCCCCTGCCCGCCAGAACCACTACTCTCTCTGTCTCTCTCTCTCTCTCTCTCTCTCTCTCTCTCTCTCTCTCTCTCTCTCTCTCTCTCTCTCTCTCTCTCTCTCTCTCTCTCTCTCTCTCTCCCTCTCTGTCTCTCTCTCTCTCTCTCTCTCTCTCTCTCTCTCTCTCTCTCTCTCTCTCTCCTCTCTCTCTCTCTCTTCTCTCTCTCTTCCCTCTCTCCTCTCTGCCTCTCTCTCTCTCTCTCTCTCTCTCTCTCCGTCTCCCTTTCCATCTGTCTCTGTCTCTCTCTCTCTCTCTCTCTCTCTCTCTCTCTCTCTCTCTCTCTCTCTCTCTCTCTCTCTCTCTCTCTCTCTCTCTCTCTCTCTCTCTCTCTCTCTCTCTCTTTGTGTCTCTCTCTGTGTCTCTCTGCCCCTGGCCTGTGAGGGTCTCTGGTCCTCATTGTGTCACCATGCACCCTGACTACGGCTCAGCTCCGCCTGTTGTTGGCCGCCGCTGCGCTCTGAGCTCTGAAAGCCCTGCATTTACATGTCATTTGGACCCGCTTTTGATGAGGACTTCATTCAACGGGGATGTGAAAAGCCAATGGCACACACATGCACACATGCACACACACACACACACACACACACACACACACACACACACACACACACACACACACACAGAGACGCACGTACACACATTTATGCATGCATGACTGTGCACAAAGACACACACACGGCCACACACACACATGCACACACACACACACACACACACACACACACACACACACACGGCCACACACATGTACACACATTTATGCACGCATGATTGTGCACACGCGCACGGACGCACACACCTTTGAATGCACGTTCATTGTCCTTTTCGATTCATTCAAATCCACCTTTTTGTATTTTTTATGGGTAGCGGATAGGGTGGGTGGGAGTGTGTGTGTGTGTGTGTGTGTGTGTGTGCGGGTGTGTGTGTGTGTGTGCGTGTGGTGTGTGTGGGGGTGTCCTTCCATGCCCTTGCAGAGATGTGTGAGACTACTCCTTTTGATGAAGTCAATTTACATGATTTCCCCACTCGCCACTAAGTTGAGCTCTCGCTATGTTTTCCCCCGACGAGGAGGCTGGGGGCTGGGGGCTGGGGGCTGGGGGCGGGTCACTCTAATCACGGACGTTCTCTCTCTGCCCGGGCCGTCGAGTGGCTGTTAAATTTAACCGTCTCTGCGAAAAAGGAACATTTCTCGAAAAACACCCGTTGTTGTGACCGCACCGTGACAGAGGACACCAGATCTGCGCTTCTTCACTTTTTTCCCACGTGTTTGTGTTTGTTTAGCCTTGTGTTGTTGGCTGTGTGTATGTGGGCGGCAGTAGTTCAGGAGGTAACATGCGGTTTGTGGTTGTCTGGCAACAGGAAAGGGTCGCTTGTTCGATCCCCGGGCGTGGAGATGTCCCTGAGCCAAGACGCCACCTAACCCTTACCTGCTCCTGACGTGTTTGGTTGTTTACCTTGCATGGTTGGCACCGCCGTCGGTGTATGATTGTGAGGCAGTACTGTAAAGCGGCTTTGGATAAAAGCCACAATAGAAAATGCAATCCATTTACCATTTTGTTGGCTATATGTAACGTTTTACATGCGGGTGCAGGAGCCAGCAGTGGCTGGTGGCTAATGCAGGCTAATGCCGCCCAAAAAACGGCTAACGACTGACCTCTCTTAGGTCCTCTTGACCCTCCCGGACACTACTGTTCTAATCGGCGGAGACGGGGTGTTGGGAAATACAGCTTGAGATCCAGCCCATCATTTCTGTTCACCTTTTTTTCCCGCTCGGGGGTGATGTGGATGTCAGTGTCTTCAAAATAAATGGTTTATTCTCCTTATCCATGTGTATGCGGCAAGAAGCTCTGTATGTGTGTGTGTGTGTGTGTGTACGTGTGTGTGTGTCTGTACGTGTGTATGTGTGGGTGTGTGTGTGTGTACGTGTGTATGTGTGGGTGTGTGAGCGCATACGGGTGTGTGTTTGTGTATCTGTGTGCGTGTGCGTCTGTGTGCATGCGTGTGTGCATGTGTGTGTGGGTGTCGGTGTGTGTGTATGGTGGTGTGTGTGTGTGTGTATGTTGGTGTGTGTGTGTGTGTGTGTGGTGTGTGTGTGTGTGTGATGGCAGGCTAATCAGTAGCGGGGCTGCTGCAGGTTTGCTTGGTTAAGGGATCAAGGAGAGATTAGCGCGGATGGTTTAGACTGCAGAACGAGCGAGCGGGAGAGAGCCGTGGGGAATGAGAGAGAGAGAGAGAGAGAGAGACGGAGAGAGAGAGAGAAGAGAGGAGAGCGGGCTGTGATAGATAGACAGAGAGAGGTAGAGAGACAGAGAGAGAGAGGGGGGGGGTGGGAGACGCTGCCTTCAGTAAACTAATGATAACTGTAGCGGCGCATTTGGAATTATGGTGGCGTTCCGGGACACTGCCTTCCCTTTTGTCTTGAGCCCTTCACATGTGGAGGAGAGGAAACAATGAACAAGGAAGCTCTCCTCCAATTTATCGTCAATGTATTCCTGCTTAATAATGCTCCTCTCCTCGTCTGTTGCTCTCGAGTCGAGTCGCTGTCACAAAGCCCCCCTTTGTCACAATTACCCCCTCGGATTGTTTGGCGGAACCCCCTGCACTCAACCACCCCGCCACCGACGGAGGGAACGTGAAATGTTCTAACGCCGCCATTTTGTCCCTCAGGTTATCGTTGAAACCTCGCACACACACACATGTGGAAGGCGTGCGCTGCTGCCTGGTGTGTTTTCAATTGAGTTATTGTTTTTTTCTCTCGTTTCGTTCCGTCTGTGTTTATTGAAGCGATTCGGTAATTGTTTTGCTTTGTGTTCTTAGTGTCGGCGGGTTTATTTTATATGAGTCTCACTTGAGTTGTCCACACACAGAGAGAGAGAGAGAGAGCGAGAGAGAGAGAGAGAGAGAGAGAGAGAGAGGAGAGAGAGAGAGAGAGAGAGAGAGAGAGAGAGAGAGAGAGAGACCACAGCAGCTGTCGAACGCTCCATTTACACCTCTTTCAGCATGTCAGTCTGTCAGGGGCCTTATTGATGACGGCTCAGCCTGTGTGTATGTATTTATGGAAGCCAGTCTGTGTGTGTGTGTGTGTGTGTGTGTGTGTGTGTGTGTGTCTGGGTGTGTTTGTCCAATCATGTGTGTATGCTGTGTGTGTGTGTGGCCGGCTGGGTGTTTGTAGGTGTGTGTGTGTGTGTGTGTGTGCATGTATTCAATTTCTGTAAGTTCATGTTAATGTGTGTTAATGTGCGTTTGTTGCATGCATGCGTGTGTGTGTGTCTGTGTGTGTGTGTGTGTGTGTGTGTGTGTGTGTGTGCTTGGGTTTACGTTAGCGCTCCAGGCAGGGCTGGTAGTAGACAGAGGGGAGACCACATGGCTGGGAGGGCGCTGTGATGATCCATATGGGACTCAGCCGGCCAGAACACAGCCGTCGGTCTGTTCATCCACCCTGAACATAGCAGCACCCCCTGAGCCCCCCCCACCCCGGTCCCCCCCCCCCCCCCCCCGGGCCCCCACGTCCCCCCGCATGCCGACACAGGGTCAGGAGGAAAGCCCCCCCCCCCCCATCTCTCCTCCTCCGAATTAACCTGACACACACCGGGTCCTCCGAGGGTCCAGCAACAGCGAGAGGGAAAATCCATTCCATCAACAGGATATCCACCATTTACGGATTGTTTCCTTGGAGTTGAAGTTTGCAATTAACCAGCCGTCATAGGGGGCGGGAAAAAAAATCCATCTCATTATATCGACGCCGCGCTAACGTTACGGAGGCTAACGCGGCGGCGGAGGCGGCGGCGGCGGCGGCGGCTCCACGCAAAAGGGTTGGAACGAGCGGGACAGAAAATCAACCAATCTGTTTGTTTACTCCTGGCGGGGTTAAGGCTGCTGGGAAACAGATGGGACCACACACACACACACACACACACGCACACACGCACACACGCACACACACACACACACACACACACATACTCACACACAAATGAAATAGCGATACTTGGGTCTCGCTACACTTACATACCCTAAACAAAACCCATTGGTAACCATTGGAAAAATAAGTACAGCTGTCCAGGGGGGGCGGCCCCACGATGCTGAGGAAGGGGGGGCGGACCTTAAGTTCACGGTCCCCCCCGTCTGGTGTAATTTGTCTCATCCCTCTGCCCCGGAATTTAGACGCCTCTTTGTCATACTGAAGTTTACGTACTTGACAGCAAATGCTGCTTTGTAAATAAATGCACTTTTCCAACGCCTTAGGTGCTTCCTTAATGTACTGCCTGAGTAGCCGGCCTCAGACCGACACGGGGCCGATGTCCCGTCGCCGTCGGCTGTCGGACGTTTTTTGTTTACGTCGACGCTTATTGAACCGATCGGTCTTTGTTTTTCTCGTGTTTATTCCCTGCTTGAGTTTAGCTGTGTCCATAGAGAGAGACAAAGAGACAGAGAGAGATCCTCTGCGATCGATCAACGTTTTTTAGCTTGCCGACCATTGTGTTGTCGAATCAGCGTTTTAAAGTCGAGCGTCTGCATTAGTCCGGGCGGTGTGTGTGCGAGCACCTTTACCTTTAAGTGTTACAGCTGCTCTGTTGTCGTGTCATGTTGAAGTGTGGCTTCCTTCATGTCTTTCTTGACTTCATCGATGAGGCGAGGGTCTCCCATCCCAAGCGCGTGTTGTGTAGTCCTGTCCTTGTTTTGTACAAAAGTGGTGGAAAGTAGCTCAGGACATTTACTCGACGACTGTACTTGAGTACAAACCCGAGGTAATCGTGCTTTACTTGAGTATTACTTTTTTCTGCTACGTTATACTGCTACTCCACTACATTCTCAGAGTCAAATATTCTACTTTTTACTCCACACCTTTAGTTCCTAGTTATTTTGCAAATCAACAATGCAAAATATAATCACTAAATAAACCATATTATATCAATAAGGCTTTATTGATATAATTCATGCTGAAACTTAGGTACTTTTACGGAAGTGACATTTTCAATGCAGGACTTTTAGTATTTTTCCAGTGCGGTATTGCAAAACTTTTACTGAAGTAAAGGATCTCGGTACTTCTCCCACTCGCATACATGCACACAGGACGGGGCCCTCGTTATAAAGCAGACACGCTGGGTTTTGAGAGGCTTGGTTTCAAGCCGGGCCGCTTTGCGACGGCGTGAAAGAACCCGCTAATGTTAATGGACGGTCATCATTGTGTTCGTTCGTGTTTCTTCAATGACTTTGTCCTCTCTGCCACAGTAGTGAGCGCTCGTCAAAATAATCACTTCCCGCCCGCACACCGTACTCCCGTGATCACTTAAGGAAACGGAGTGAAGTTTTACAGTCCATTGAAAGTTTTTTTTTCATCGGCGGGGTTTTATTATATTGCGTCTGGCAGACGGCGATGATTGTTCTGCCAACTGTGTTCCATTTATACGCCTGATATTATTTCTGCCCCATCATTTCCCTTTAAAAACTCTGTCGGTGGCGAGGACAAAGGTTGAGTTATCGTCTTCACCTGCGGAAGCGTCTCGGGCGGGCGACGTAACGGTCTCTTCTCAGTTCCACGCCGCTTTCATTGGCTGTCCGATGGCATCATTTAACGAATTTGCCTCACTTTCTGGTTGTGGAATTGCCTGCCAAGCACTCAGAGTTACTTCATCTCAAACAAAACTTAATAAAAAGCGGATAACTCTTCGACACAACAATGGGTTCAGTGGTGGTTGAGGCAGCTGCTTCCTCTCTAAAATGGAGTCACACATTCCATCAAGAACAAATTGACTGGACCGCAGTGACTCAACTCAAGAAAGTAAAATACTATTCTTTTACATAAAGTGTTACATCCCAGGTCACAGAATAGGGTTATGTGTTCCTGTTTCTAGCTTTACTTTTTGTTTATTATTATTTATTTGTATTTGTATTTGTATTTGTATTTGTATTTATTTATTTTTATTATTCTACTGTTTATTTCTCTACTGTTTCATTGTATTGCTATGCAACCTCGCACAAGAATTTCTTATCTTATCTTATCTTATCTTATCTTATCTTATCTTACCTGACTCATTATTTCCTGTTTTATTTTGAAATACTCCCATCTTGTCTCGCTTCAGGTCACTTCACTTCCTGCCATTGTGTTTTCCCGCCTGTCGTCGTTACCCTGATTAGTTTGACCTGTATTTAGTCTGTGTGTTCCGAATCTTGTTAAAGAAGTAAGAACGAGTTTGAATAATTCTGCTGAGTGTGAGTCTTGCTCTTGAGTCCGTTGTGTGTTGGCAATATTATGATTATTATTATGACTATAAATGAACACGGTAGAAATCTGCAACTGGGCGATGACAAGTATGTCTGACCCACCCACCATGTCTAGGGTTAGGTCAACTAAAACAGCATATACTGTCGGTAGTTGTTGGCAGACTTGATTTATATGATTTATATGTGATGTTAGGAGCTTGGAGTTTTGGAAATGCAGGTTGAAACTTAAAATTGCTTTTATTCCATTTCACCCCCACTTCTGCTCGCTCTAGTCTCATATTTGTATTGAGTATACTTTCAAAATGCATTCTGTATTGGATATGTATTGTATTATATTGTATAAGGATTGAAACACATCAGAAAGTCCTAACACCCCCCCTCACCCTCCATGTCCACAGGCAACTCGGAGCAGGAAGTGGGACCCTCGCTCGGCCTGAAGAAGTCCAGCTCCCTGGAGAGCCTCCAGACCGCCGTGGCGGAGGCGTCGCTCAACGGCGACATCAACGTGCACCGGCCACGCCCGCACATCAACCGGGGGCGGGGCTGCAACGAGAGCTTCCGGGCGGCCATCGACAAGTCCTACGACACGTCCGTCGCCGTGGCGGCCGAGGAGGACAACGGAATGGAGACGTGTGAGTGTCGAGTGTGTGTTTGTGCGTCTGTCAAGACGCTCCGAGCATTGAGCGTAATTCACCGTAGACTCCAGAGTATAACGGGAGTCTGTTTGTGTTTGGTGACAAAAAAAAAAAGCACATGAAAGCAATTTCGCTTTTATGAGAAGTCATTGTCGTGTAGCACGTCAACATGAACACAATAGGACAGGCAGGCCGAGGCCTACTCCCACGAGGCCCCCCCGACACGCCAGGAAATCATCTCCCGCTTCAAAGTGGGTTAGGGATCCCCCTCGCGTGCGCACACACACAATACCACGGCTCCAATAAGACTCTCTCTCTCTCTCTAATACGCCGTCATTAATATTCACGCGCACGGTGACTTGAGAAGAATCGTTTGAGGCAACACGAGGAACTCCCACGAGGGTTGGCGGCGGGTTCCACGCGACTAAAGTGCACACCGTCGCTCCTACCTTCCACCACCACCACCACCACCACCACCACCACCACCGCCGCGTTGCACGCAAACACAACAGCATGCCGATGTTCACCATGGGGGCCTCTGTGAGTACACACACACACACACACACACACACACACACACCGTGGAACGTATAGCCTCGCACTAACCCGCCGCGCGTTGGAATGTGTTAAGAGCGACAGCAACAACAACAACAACAACAACAACAAAGAACGTACACGGGTGCATAGGTTTCTGGGAGGTTTGTGTGTACAGGTGTGTTGTGCCATACAGCAGTGTAGATATATATATATATGTATATAACTAGATATATACATATATATATATTTACATATGTAGGTTAGCGTTCCCAGCCGAAGCTGCTATACATGAAAACAGTGTTACGGGCAGCACAGCGAGAGCAAGACGTGGATGGAGGAAGAGGCAGAGGCGGAGGCGGAGGAAGAGGGAGAGGCATACCGGGCTCGTCGTCGCTCGAGCGGATGTATCAATCTCAGCCGGGGTGCATCGCCACGGCGACGGTTACGAGGACGACGGCGACAAAAAAGAACTGCCGCTTTGCGTATAAAGAGACAGGCGTCGTACATCCGGGGACAGGTAATAACGCGGCAATACCACAAGAGTAATCGCACAGATACGAAATTTCCATTCACCATTAAAGGATTCCATTAAAAGAGCTGGGGGGGGGGGGGCGGTATATGGAGAAGAAGCACACAAAAAATGGAGGGGGAGGCGGCGGCGGGTGGGGAGAAAAGAGTAGAGGGAAATTATTTGCCTGAATCGCTTTGTTCTCATAAGCTCTGTTGGCGAGGCGCTAAACACAGTCTTATCTCGGGGAAGAGGAATGGGGGAGAAAAGCGAGCAATTTTTTTTTTCTTTTCCCCCCCCTCCGCCAGTACAGAGGTATATTGCATTCTCCTCCTCCCAGTCGTGATATTCAAATAACTCTGTTTTTCAATTTAGATAAAAGCAGGCGGCCGTGC
Organism: Coryphaenoides rupestris; assembly: GCA_002895965.2. Lineage (NCBI taxonomy): Eukaryota > Metazoa > Chordata > Actinopteri > Gadiformes > Macrouridae > Coryphaenoides > Coryphaenoides rupestris. The sequence continues at coordinate 42,957 of PIJE02001478.1, forward strand.
TTGTCTCTGAG
>PIJE02001478.1:45467-50467 GCA_002895965.2 Coryphaenoides rupestris
TCTCTCTCTCTCTCTCTCTCTCTCTCTCTCTGTCTCTCTGTCTCACTCTGTCTCCCTGTGTCTCTGGCCCCACAGTAGACGAGGACACGGAGGGCAGCACCCGGTCGGGGAGGGACTCCCTCTCCACCAGCGGGGACCCCTCGTCGCCCGGACCCTTGAGCCGTGGCCGGCCGGGGGGCTCCGACACGTCCCGGGACGACTGCAGGCAGCAGCAGCCGCCGCCGCTACCGCCGCCATTACATCAGCTGACCTCCACGCCAGAGAACCGGAGCAGGAGGAAGAAGAAGAAGAAGGAGGAGCCGGAGGGGGAGGATGAGGAGGCAGCCGATTGGTCGCCGCACGAGAGGAAGTCGGAGAGGGACGGCGGCAAAGAGCGGGAGAAGGGCAGAGGCAAGAAAGGCGTGCTCAAGGGCCTGGGCGACATGTTCCGGTGAGGACACAACCCCACAAACACACGCACACACAGACATGCACAAACACACACACACACACACACACGCGCACACACACGCATACACACACACACACATACACGCACACACACACACACACACGCATACACACCCACACGCATACAAGCACACACACGCACACATACACACATACACACACAAACACACACATACACACACACAGACACAGACACACACAGACACACACAAACACACACACACACAAGCATACACACACACACATACCCCACAGCCCTTCCCCGGGCACCAATCGTTGCATCCACTTTGATTTGAATTCCACTTTGCCTGCCGGAACATTCCATGTGAATTTCAATGTGCTCTCAGGCCGCTGCCGAGCCTAATCACAGACCTGTCTCCTTGAACTCTATGAGGTGTGTGTGTGTGTGTGTGTGTGTGTGTGTGTGTGATGGTGTTTTGTGATGGTGTTTTGTGATGGTGGTGGTGGTGGGTGGTGGAGCTGGTCGGGGAGGTATTGACCTCAAAGCCCCGCTCTGTCACTTTTTGAAGCAGATTATTTTTAATAAAGGCAACGCATGTTTTATTCATAATCACATATGCATCGTTTCCACCCCACCACCCCCCCCCCCCCCATGTCTGCCCGCCCGCCCGTTCCACCGACACACACACACACACACACACACACACACACACGCGCGCGTTCACGTTTGTCAGGTGGGTGCGGGGGGTTGGGGGGAGGGTAGGGGGGTGGGGTGCGCGGACAATGCAGCAAGTCGACGTGGCCGTCCATACAAGTGCTAATGCGTGCCATCGGTGAATAGCTTCTCCAGCGCGCAGAAGAGAGCCGACGGGAAACCTTTTGCGATTATCCGAACGGACCGGAGAGGTTTAGAAAGCGCTTTTGTTCTTTATTGTTTGTCTGTTTGTCCGTCTGTTTGTTTGTTTGTTTGTTTGTTTGTTTGGCCCTGGTTGCGCTGTCTCGTTCTCCTCAGTCCCCCCCCCCACCACCCTCATCCGCCCGCTGTTTGGTCGAACGTCTCTTCAAACGAGGAACGCTTTTCCTCCAGGAGGGTCTCTTCCTCTTTATTAGCAGCAACAAAGGAGAAGAACAAAAAGAGCTCCGAGGTGGCTTTGGTTTCGCATTTGTCTCATGTGTGTTTTATTAAAGATTTTGCCTCGGTATACAAAGTACAAACAGCGCCGCCCATACCACCCATAGCCTCTTTGCATAGCCTCTTTGAAGAGGATCTTGAACCATATTAGCAACAGAGCAGCTAACACATGCAAGAATTAAATATGAGGCTCTCCTATTGGCTCCTCGAGAATTTTGGAGAAAATATCAAATCTAGATTGCCAGAAATCATGGAGCCCTCAACATGTCGAGCAAACAATATGTAATAAGCTTTGCAGGAGCTTGTTGGCAGCTGTCAACATGTAGGATCCAAATCTGGTCTAATTCTGGACGGTCTGACGACACAACGAGGAAGTTGTTGTGCTGCTTTGAATTGAACACCAGCATGCTGTTGACAGATGGATGATGAAGCTTGACTAAGTGGCTCGGATTGATAGAACGTAACTTTGATTACTATCCTACTCTAGTGGGGCACCACTTCCATTAAGAAGAATTTAACTAATGTTAGATATTGGATTGTACTAATAAGGATTCATTAATCGAGATATTTGAATCTGAATTGACTACTACTTCCTCCTTTGACAATCCCACTTTTTTTTTTACTTTGTTTGTTGCCGTCTGTAGATGTTTTAGTCGATAAGCCGATTCATTTTTATCATGCTTTCGAGAGAGAGCGAGAGAGCTAGAGAGAGAGAGAGAGAGAGACTTGGTTTAATGACCCCTGCTATAGCTGGCAGGGGTATACCAGACGATGGGGGATGTATAGAATGAAATGGAGTTCTCTGTAGTTTCTGAAATATATGGTTCCAAGAAACCCTTCAGACGTGTGTTTGGCACATTGGTTGTTAATCATCCTCGTGAGGGTGACTTTGTATTTGTGTGTATAATATGTGTGTGTGTGTGTGTGTGTGTGGGAAAGTGTGCATCTCAGGAATGCCTGGGAGATGACCCTGTCCCAAATGGTGTCTGGTTAAACTCATCAGGTGGTAAAGATGTCTTGAGTGTGCGTCTCGCTGTTTATTTACGGCGTCCGGCCTCCATTTGGTCGGCGTCGGTAACAAGGTTCATGGTAGGGACGGCCGGGCGTGAGTGAGGTTCTGCTGCGGCGGAGCGTTAGCTGGGATCACTGGCTTATCAGGCCGGGATCAGCCCATGACCCCGGACCACAGTGTGTCATCCCTAGCCAACGCCGCATGGTACGGCTAAAATACACAAGAGGACATTCTTTGAATCGATTTTCTGCCAGATTTATTCTGGAATTTGTTCATCCAAGTCCTCTTCCCACCTGTTCTTAAGATAATCTAGTTGTCAAATCGTGTAGATTGAGGTGATGAGTATATCCTACCTTTAATCTGCTTGAATGCGGTCCTGATTTTTAAAATGAAGTCTAGCAGGTTGTAGTGGTAGTGACTTATTTTGTATTATCAATACATTTTTTGTCATTCGTTAATTGTCTTCCAAACATGTGTTTCTTATAGTGTCAGAAATGTTCATATTTATTTGCTTTTGTCTGTTTCATATTGTAATGGAGCAGATCTCCTGCCACAACGCCACAGTATGTGGCTTCTTTGGGGCTCCTCCAAGGACACAGGCAGGTAGTGGGTGTTGAGAAGTCTGGTTTATTGCATGAATGTGATGAAATGACACGACGGAGCAGATGGTACCCAGATAGCATGCTAGCACGCAGCCCGAGTGTGCGTGCTGGTGGCTGACTTAACCTGTGGTGCACTGATTAGCCAATGCACCACACAGATGAGGCCAATTAAGCTAGCCAGCCACCAAACACACACACACACTCTGGTAACCGATGCCCGTTCACGGTCTTGCTAGATTGCATGATTTTATCGTAAACAAAAAAGAAAAAACAACGGATTCATTAACAAGAATCATGAAGTGCAGCCCTATAGAGTATATGTCTCCAACCTCACACACACCACACAGGCCACACACACACACACACACACACCACACGACGCACGCACGACTGTGTTGATGTGGAATTAAGGATTAAAGGATTGGATCGAGTGATAATGAATAAAAAATACAACACAACTTCAAGACAAAGACGTCTTGCGGTGAAAGTGTGCACACGAGGTTCGTGGCACGCGCTATACGCACACGGGGGTTCACATTCCGTGCTCATTTGAATACGGCATAAATGTGAGCCTGCTGGCGCTGGCGTGCGGAGGGTTGTTTTTCATGTGGATTACTTTAATTGGATCAGTTTAGCATGCCGGCATGCACGCAGACTAGCAAAAAAAAAATTTAACTAAAAGGTGAAGGGAAGACGCCGAAAGGTGTCGGAGGTCAATGCTCAAGGGAGCCGATTACCCGGCATCATGGGCACCCTGGGGTGCTGTTCTATATTCCTACATAAACACGAGTGTTTAATGTTGCTCCCGGTGAGGGGAAACATGCCCTATAGCCCGACGAAGGAATGGATCTGTGTGAATAAAGTTCAGTTTGAAGCGCCTGTTGACATCAAATTAGCTTGGATTTATTTGTTTATTGATCAATTTATGTTCTATCTTGCTTTAAGAATAGATCCCCAAGGGTCCAATTTGCTCAACAGACAGAAGGGCACGCGTGTGCGTGTGTGTGTGTGTGTTGTGTGTGTGTGTGTGTGTGCGTGTGTGTGTTGTGTGGTTGTTTGGTGTGTGGTGGTGTGTGTGTGTGTGTGGTGTGTGTGTGGTGTGTGTGTGTATGCGTGTTTGTGTGCGTGCGTGGGTGGTTGTGTATGTGTGTGTGCGTGTGTGGTGTATGTGTGTGTGTGTGTGCGGGTGGTGTGTGTGTTTGTTGTGTGTGTGTGTATGTGGTGTTGCGGGTGTGGTGTGCGTGCGCATTATGGATGATTTAAGAAGTGGTGGATTTAGCCTCATCATTTCCTCTTTTTTATGTGGCTGGCCCAACACATGCCCACCTCCCCACACCCTTCCCCCACCCCCCTCACTCGAGGGGTGGGGAGGGGGTGAAGACTCCGTCCAGGCTAGCTCCCTCTCTCTCTCTCTATATATAGTATATATGTTTTATATATTATGTTCTCTCTCTCTATATATATATATGTCTCTCTCTCTCTCTCTATATATCTCTCTCCCAGTACTTCCTTCAGAGTTTTGTCAGTTGGCCAAGTCAGATATTAGAAGCTTGGTGTAAGTCCGGGGAGAGGTGAATACCTGGTGCTGGGCTGGGAATACACCACAGGAGGAGTTCCAGCACCACCAGGGCTCCAGTCCTGAGGAAGATAAGATAAGATAAGACAACTTTATTAATCCCGAAGGAAATTCTTGTGCCAGGTTGCATAGCAATACAATAAAACAATAGAGAAACAAACAGTAGAATAATAACACTAAACTAACAGATTTACAAATTAGCAGTAGGTCTAAGTCCTAACAGAAGTATAAAAATATAGGTGATGTGTCGGGTCCCAAGCAAAAAAA
>PIJE02001478.1:55467-67967 GCA_002895965.2 Coryphaenoides rupestris
AGTTTACAGCCTCAAACCATCCCCCCCCCTTCTGGGAACCAAACAAAAGGATTAATAAATATGAACACGTGTGGAAATAAATACATAAATACGAGTCTGTGCTCCGCGGGGGTGGGGGGGGGGGTGGGGGGGGGCGGGGGCTGGTGGTGGCGGTGCATGTGGCGTGTGTGACATCCCATTTAGAGCCCTGCCAATCCTGGACCAAAGAGGCTCGGCGGGGGGCCGAGCACTGAACACACACACACGCACACACACACACGCACACACACACACACGCACAAAACACAGCTTAACGGCAACATCAAGCGCCCTGGGGAGACTTGAAAGTGCTTTAAAGCAACACACACACACACACACACACACACACACACACACACACGCCGGCCTCCAGTGTGTGCGGTGGTCTGATTGCAGCTTTGTGTCACCAGAAAAAAGAAAAACACACACACACCACTTGCCAATTGCCTCTGTCAATTATTGGATTTATTTTGTGTGTGCATGGGCTTAGGATGACAATTTAGTCAGAAGGGGTCACGGGGAGTTGACAACGGCGGTGCTGTGTGCCACCATGATGACCACCCTCCCTGCTCGGGACGTGTGTGAGCAGAGGGTGGGGTCGCGGGGGGGGGGGGGGGGGTTTGGGGTCAGGGAGGGTTCGGCGTGGGCACTGTGTGCTACGTAGCTCCCCGCCCATTCTTCTGCAGCATCGTCTCCACATATTATGTCTATCTTTGGCTGCTGGATGTGCATGTTTTGGTTGGGGGGGGTCTTTCCCATCATGCAGTGCTGCAGTAATTAGTGCTGCAATAATGAGCATGCTGGGCTATAGCCTCCCACATGGGCCACGGAGGCTTGGAGATGAGGTCTTCTAGGTCAACCTTAAGAGTGTGAGTGTGTATGCACGTGTGTGTGTGTGTGTAGTATGTGTGTGTGTGTGCGTGTGTGTGTGCGTGTGCGTGTGTGTGTGTGTGTGTGTGTCTCGGGGCTTGCGCCGTGCCCTTAATTGAATGTGAATCCTCTCTGAGTTGGAGTGAGACGGGCCTGTGTGTCCCGTGCTGCGTCTCGGTCTGGGAACATGACCGGACTCCTAAAGGCTGTTATTGCGCCGCTAACATTAAGTGTAGCGGCGCCACACAGCCTCCCCTACCCGGGACTGCTAATGACCAGAGCCCTGCAGAGCTCCCCTGAGACGGCGGCCATGTTGGACGTTCCCTCTTTTTTTTAAAGTCTCTTCCTGTCTATTTTTCTTCTCCTCTCCATCTCGCTGGCATTTACCCTCACAACCCGAAACAAGAATCTCTGGATCTTTGAGAGTTTTCGGAAAAGAAGCGAAGAAGAAAAATGGAACTCACCTACGAACTACGAAGTTTGATATTATTTTTTTTTCAACACTTTTTTGAATCCGCTTTCGCCTTTCACTTTGATGTATTTCTTAATTTATTTTCCTTTATACTCCTCTATGTTTCTCTCTGTATCTAGGTTGCTTTGATCAATCAAACAAAGGCATGTATTTATCATTTTCTTTTTTCCCAATACGCCGTCAACTCTCGGAGGGAACGCGGACGGAATTTCGGGAATAAACTAACGAGCAAACATGAAGCGGCCGAGATCAGAGCGACTGTTGCTCCCGTTTTGTTTTGTCCTAAACGGTACAAATGAAAACGCTATGAATCACCCCCCCCCCCTCCCACCCACCCCCCCCGCTGGCCCCACCGGCATCGTAGCCCATTTTTTTATCGCTTTGGTTAACTTTTTATACTCCGGGAAATTTTACGAAACGGTGAGCAACAAACCCATTGTGTTGTCGAGAGGCGACGACGGAGGTGAGAAATTGAACACATGGGAGGAAAAAAAGCTTTTACCGCCCCTGACCCTTCCTCCCTCCCCTTTCCTCCTCCCTCCACCTCCTCCTTCTCCTCCTCGGGGCCTCCCCTTGCCTCATCCTCCTCCCCCTCCCCCTCCGCCTCGCCCCCCTCCTGTTCGCTCACCCGAAAGCTCTGCTCCCCCTCACATCTCCACCTAGCCCCTTCCTCTCCTCCCCCCCCTCCCCCTCCTCCTCCTCCTCCCCTCCTCTTCGTCCTCCTCCACCTCACACACACACCTCGCCCCTCCTCCTCCTCCTCCTCCTCTTCGTCCTCCTCCACCTCACACACACACCTCGCCCCTCCTCCTCCTCCTCCTCCTCTTCGTCCTCCTCCACCTCACACACACACCTCGCCCCTCCTCCTCCTCCTCCTCTTCGTCCTCCTCCACCTCACACACACACACACACACAGACACACCAGCCTCTTGAGACCGTGGGCCTCATTGCTAGTCCACCCATCTCATTCCGCCTGGCTTAGATGAAATTGATGCCTTCGGCTCAAATGACCTTTTCCCATCCACCGGACTGCCCTGACAGAAGTACACACTTCTGATTGTTTATGTGTGTGTGTGTGCGTGCGTCTGCGCGTGTGTGTGTGTGTGTGTGTGTGTGTGTGTGCGTCTGCGCGTGTGTGTGTGTGTGTGTGTGTGTAGAGATATGCATAAAGGCCGTTTCAGCAGGGTTTTAAGAAGAGGCGAAAATTGCTTTTGAATTACAAAGGTAATATCAATTGATGTCGGGCGCCCCGTCTAATTTTCGTCCCCGGCGAACAATGAAAGGCCCCCGGACAGCCGCTCTCCTCGCAGGTGCTCTAGATGTGTCTAGATGTGTCTAGATGTGTGTGTGGTGTTAAAGACTCTGTTCTCCACCCCCTCGTGTTTTCCATAGCTCTTTTCTCTTTGTATGCTCTTTACCTTTATCTGCGGGTGTCAGCAGAAACAGAACTTCTTCTCAAGGCCGCCTCTCGATTCTTTCTTCTCATCACCTTCTCTGTCTCCCTCTCTCTCTCTCTCTCTCTCTCTGTCTCTCTCTCTCTCTCTCTCCTCCCTGTCTCATTCTGTGCCTTTGAAGGGAATTAATTGGCCCTCTCCGCCACATGATGAGGCGGAGCGGGGAGAAACTTTTAGGGTGACTTACTTTTTCACGACTCTGAAGATAAGGCGACGGCTTGCGCTGAAGTATAACTTCCTCCCATGCCTGTGTGCCGTGACGCTACGCAGCCGTTGCACTTGTGCGGCGACAGGAAGTCAAAGACGGGAAAAAAATATATATATTCAACCAGACATGTTACCCCACCGCCAGCGGGGTCGGTAGGAGTGCCACGGGAATGATCAAGTATTCTCTCCGAGTGCATTTTATCTAAACATACCCCAAACGGCGGAGAATCAAAGCTATATTCGTGTGGGAATGTGAAAGTGAACTTCTCCTCACCCCTGAGTTTAGAGCTAATTGTAAAAACCGGTCCCCCACTATCGTACTGGGGAACGTGGGAGACTAAATTAGGAGAAGCAATTGACCCGTAGGTTAGCTTAAATGTATGTAGCTTGAATAAACAACAAGAAAGCATTTATGTATTTTTTTCTTTGTTGATTCTAATGATGTATCTCAAATGATATGTTGTGTGTTTTCCTTTTTTTAAAACCTTTTATTGTAAACCTTTAACCTTAAACGTTTAACCTGGAAGTCTCATTGCGATTGAAACTGCATTTTTACAATAGTGTCCGGGCCAAGACAGGCAGCTGCACAATTACCAGGGTTGCAGACGTAACAATTTACATGAATATCACACACACACACACACAGACACACCAGCCTCTTGAGACCGTGGGCCTCATTGCTAGTCCACCCATCTCATTCCGCCTGGCTTAGATGAAATTGATGCCTTCGGCTCAAATGACCTTTTCCCATCCACCGGACTGCCCTGACAGAAGTACACACTTCTGATTGTTTATGTGTGTGTGTGTGCGTGCGTCTGCGCGTGTGTGTGTGTGTGTGTGTGTGTAGAGATATGCATAAAGGCCGTTTCAGCGAGGGTTTTAAGAAGAGGCGAAAATTGCTTTTGAATTACAAAGGTAATATCAATTGATGTCGGGCGCCCCGTCTAATTTTCGTCCCCGGCGAACAATGAAAGGCCCCCGGACAGCCGCTCTCCTCGCAGGTGCTCTAGATGTGTCTAGATGTGTCTAGATGTGTCTAGATGTGTCTAGATGTGTGCGTGGTGTTAAAGACTCTGTTCTCCACCCCCCTCGTGTTTCCATAGCTCTTTCTCTTTGTATGCTCTTTACCTTTGATCTGCGGGTGTCAGCAGAAACAGAACTTCTTCTCAAGGCCGCCTCTCGATTTCTTTCTTCTCTCACCTTCTCTGTCTCCCTCTCTCTCTCTCTCTCTCTCTGTCTCTCTCTCTCTCTCTCCCTCCCTGTCTCATTCTGTTGCCTTTGAAGGGAATTTAATTGGCCCTCTCGCACACGATGAGGCGGAGCGGGGGAGAAACTTTTAGGGTGACTTACTTTTCACGACTCTGAAGATAAGGCGACGGCTTGCGCTGAAGTATAACTTCCTCCCATGCCTGTGTGCCGTGACGCTACGCAGCCGTTGCACTTGTGCGGCGACAGGAAGTCAAAGACGGGAAAAAAATATATATATTCAACCAGACATGTTACCCCACCGCCAGCGGGGTCGGTAGGAGTGCCACGGGAATGATCAAGTATTCTCTCCGAGTGCATTTTATCTAAACATACCCCAAACGGCGGAGAATCAAAGCTATATACGTGTGTGAATGTGAAAGTGAACTTCTCCTCACCCCTGAGTTTAGAGCTAATTGTAAAAACCGGTCCCCCACTATCGTACTGGGGAACGTGGGAGACTAAATTAGGAGAAGCAATTGACCCGTAGGTTAGCTTAAATGTATGTAGCTTGAATAAACAACAAGAAAGCATTTATGTGTTTTTTTCTTTGTTGATTCAAATGATGTATCTCAAATGATATGTTGTGTGTTTTCCTTTTTCTAAAACCTTTTATTGTAAACCTTTAACCTTAAACGTTTAACCTGGAAGTCTCATTGCGATTGAAAATGCATTTTTACAATAGTGTCCGGGCCAAGACAGGCGGCTGCACAATTACCAGGGTTGCAGACGTAACAATTGACATGAATATAAAAGAAAAAATGAATCCAAAAATATTAAAGTATTCATCAAGTATTTGTCAGAAGTCATCAACATCAGAGATCAAGAAGTCAATGCTACAGTCAAAACTGCAAACAGATTTGCCTTTTTTTTTTTTTAAGTTGAGTGCCTGTTTGAAACATTCAAAACATGCCTGTTGCTTGCCGTCTGGTATTGCTGCTTGCAGCTTTCTCAGGAACTGTCTTGCTCTGACTGTTGGCATTGCTAACAGCCAGAGCAATCTGGGACCAGGTTATTTCCCGGAGGCTGTTTCCTGGAACAAAGCTCATTCCATAAGTGACATGACTGAAGCTCAAAATGTTTGAGTTTAGCAAAACATACAAATGAACAACACGTTCCTACAATTTAACATCCCTGCTCTCACCAGTCTCTTTTTCTTCATCTGCTTTTTAATTAGATTTTAAATTTTACATTTTGAGTTTTTTAATTTAGAGGTTAATATGTGTTAATATGGGTCCCCTCTCAACACGACACAGTGTACTTCTAGCAGTAGTAACACACTACTAACACATATGTTCCGTAGCTCGCACACAACAACGCACCTCCTGGGATCCTCAGCAATACACCCGCCAAGTGGGAAGTCCATCGGATGAACAGTTGTCGAGAAAATCGAAGGGCAGACAGACATACCATAGAGATATTCCTCCGTTTATAGTTGGATTTCCCAATTCAGTGCAAACTTTAAATGCATTATTCTCTTAAGGAAGCCAATGGGTTCATCGTTGGTCACGAATTCCATGGAAATTAATCTAAATACCTGATTTACATGGAAGTGTGTTTTGAAATAGTTTGAATGCTTCATTGATTATACTTTCTTTTTTATGTTACTCGTATTTATTTGAACTTGTTTCACCCTGGTTTCTTTTTCTTCATACTTTTCTCATATTATTTTTCCTATGTAAAGCACCTTGACATATCTTGATATGAATTGCGCTACATAAAATAAAGATATTATTTTTCTATATTACATACTTGCTGTTATACGCCAAGTCGTAAGGTTGAGCTTAAATATTTCATAGACTTTGATAAAACAAGCACCTTCACAAAAAGTCCCTGAAATTAAATTAAATGTAACTTTTGGTTAACACTGCTGCACAACTCGAAGGTCTCCATCTGTGGGATTTCATGGTTTTATAGAAGCCGTTGGTTCCTTTGAGGTAAAGCAGAACACTGACTTTCAAAAGTATATCTCCTTGCACATTCCCTTTTGAAAAAAACACCTTTCTGTCTCCTCTCTCAAGATCCCCACTCTTGAGAAAACCATCCTTTTGGGGAGGAAAGCTGCTTTGAGAAAATCATTAATCAAAAAACGACCTCTTCTCGTCCTTTCTTGACAATCAAACGTCTTGAGATCCTGACTCTGACGCGTGTACCATCTCCACAGAGCACCTCCAGCAGCATCTCGGAACAAGAACTTAAAACTGTAAGATACAGATAAAGGCACAAGCTCAGTGCAGACGGACATACAGACGGGCGGCTTTTCAAAGTTCAAATGAGGGCAACGACATTACAACATCGGTGACATTTGGAACCCCCTTTTCCAGCTGCACACTTGTGTCAAACTACACCACGGTATACTGGTACACCTCAAAATGGAAGAGACATTTTAGGTTAAATCACAGCATCGTAAAACTAAAGGAGATACGGTATATGACTACTGTATAGTATTGCTTACATTATTTAAGTATGCCTCAAGCATTACAAGTATGCTCAAGGCATTACAAATGGTCTGTTGTGTACAATATATGTAACAGACGTATACGTACTGTGTCAAATATTTGTAACATAAAATATGCTAACAAACATACAGGCCTGTAGCCCATTTTAGATTTGATTCAACTTTTATATATATTAATTGTATTTGTTCCCCCCACACTGTAGCCTCTCCTCTCATTGTATGTGGACCCATTTTCATGTGCAGACTCCAAAAACATATCACATGCACACACACACACACACACACAAACACACGCACACACACACACACACACACACACACACACACACACACACACACACACACACGTGCAGTCTCTTGAGCCCATGCTCTGGAGTCTCGCCGTGGCATTGACAGAAAGGCCTCTACCTTGACACGCCGGGCAGGGGTGTGTAGCACGGATCAATAGTTCTGCCTTCTCCCATCTCACCTGCCACCCCCAGCCCACCCCTCCCCCTCCCACATCACTCCCAACTCCCCCCCCCACCCCTACCCCCCACAAACCCTGTCTGTATTTTTCTACAGACAGACACACAGACAACCTGCCAATGCTCTCGCTACTCTACCTGTTACCAGAGTGTGTAAAAAAAAAAAAGAAGATTTATTTATAGATTCAAATCAAAACTATATTCTCTTCGGCTCAGGGGGAACTCACAGGATTAGCTGGGTAACACGTTCACGGAAGAAAACAGGAACAACAATAATATCGCTAGGAATGTAAGTATTTTATAATGCAACTACCGTCATCCGGAGAGCTCCGTCAATTTCTGCTGCGTTCACTTCCTATGTGTGAACGCATGTTTCCTGATTCCTGCTTGGGTGTGTTAGTGTGTGTGTGTGTGCGTTTTGGTGATTTTACTTAAGGACGCTGCAGCGCGACACATAAACACACAAACATTGAGTACGTTTACATGCACACAATAATCCGATAACTGGGAATAATCAGGTAATGGTAATAATCTGATTTGACGCGTTTACATGCACTTCAGTAATCAGATAACTGAAAACCCAGGTTTACATGATTCAGTCGATTAGTTGGATTTCTTTCATGACGTTGGGCTTGGGACCGGCAAAACTGACCCAAAAGAGACACTCTGGCGTCGCTTATCATGGCGTCGCCAGTCAGGGCTGTCCTCATGCTCAATGAAATGAAGGACATGAACCTAGATGGGAGAAAGCGTAGGAACGGTGACATTTTTGATGCCATGATAAGCGACGCCATGTTGTAAACAAGACATGAAGTTTGAGTTTTACGTCATGAACATCATGAACGTCATGAAAGAAATCCAACTAATGGACTGAATCATGTAAACCTGGGTTTCAGTTATCTGGATTACTGAAGTGCATGTAAACGCGTCAAATCAGATTATTACCATTACCTGATTATTCCCAGTTATCGGATTATTGTGTGCATGTAAACGTACTCAATGTTTGCGTGTTTATGTGTAGTGCTGCAGCGTCCTGAAGTAAATCACCAAACGCACACACACACACACTAACACACACAAGCAGGAATCAGGAAACATGCGTTCACACATAGGAAGTGAACGCAGCAGAAATTGACTGAGCTCTCCGGATGACGGTAGTTGCATTATAAATACTTACATTCCCAGCGATATTATTGTTGTTCCTGTTTCTTCCGTGAACGTGTTACCCAGCTAATCCTGTGAGTTCCCCCTGAGCCGAAGAGAATATAGTTTTGATTTGAAATCTTATACAATAATCTTCTTTTTTTTTTTGTACACTCTGGTAACAGGTAGAGTAGCGAGAGCATTGGCAGGTTGTCTGTGTGTCTGTCTGTAGAAAAATACAGACAGGGTTTGTGGGGGGTAGGGGTGGGGGGGGGAGTTGGGAGTGATGGTGGGAGGGGAGGGGTGGGGGTGGGGTGGCAGGTGAGATGGGAGAAGGCAGAACTATTGATCCGTGCTACACACCCCTCCCCGGCGTGTCAAGGTAGAGGCCTTTCTGTCAATGCCACGGCGAGACTCCAGAGCATGGGCTCCAGAGACTGCACGTGTGTGTGTGTGTGTGTGTGTGTGTGTGTGTGTGTGTGTGTGTGTGTGCGTGTGTGTGCGTGTGTGTGTGTGTGTGTGTGTGCACATGATATGTTTTTGGAGTCTGCACATGAAAATGGGTCCACATACAATGAGAGGAGAGGCTACAGTGTGGGGGGAACTGGTCACCTTACTGCAACCATAGAAAAGGTTGAGATTATACAAGTACAGGCTAATCCAGGCTAATCCACAAAGGAACATAACTAATGTTGAAGCAAAAGAATAAACTCCATGTGTGCACACGTTGCGCAACTTAAGCTATGTCTGCCATTCTGAACGTAGTCGTTTGTTAATTGTTGTTTATTTGAAGCCAATAATATATATAAAGTTGAATCAAATCTAAAATGGGCTACAGGCCGATATGTTTGTTTGCATATTTTTATGTTACAAATATTAGACACAGTACGTATACGTATGTTACATATATTGTACACAACAGACCATTTGTAATGCCTTGAGCATACTTGTAATGCTTGAGGCATACTTAAATAATGTAAGCAATACTATACAGTAGTCATATACCGTATCTCCTTTAGTTTTACGATGCTGTGATTTAACCTAAAATGTCTCTTCCATTTTGAGGTGTACCAGTATACCGTGGTGTAGTTTGACACAAGTGTGCAGCTGGAAAAAGGGGTTCCAAATGTCACCGATGTTGTAATGTCGTTGCCCTCATTTGAACTTTGAAAAGCCGCCCGTCTGTATGTCCGTCTGCACTGAGCTTGTGCCTTTATCTGTATCTTACAGTTCTTAAGTTCTTTGTTCCGAGATGCTGCTGGGAGGTGCTCTGTGGAGATGGTACACGCGTCAGAGTCAAACTCACGGAGGATCTCAAGACGTTTGATTGTCAAGAAAGGACGAGAAGAGGTCGTTTTTTGATTAATGATTTTCTCAAAGCAGCTTTCCTCCCCAAAAGGATGGTTTCTCNACTATTACCGTATTATGTCTCCTTGTGATTAGCCTGGATAGCTGTACTTGAATATCTCAACCTTTTCTATGGTTGCAGTAAGGTGACCAGTTCCCCCCACACTGTAGCCTCTCCTCTCATTGTATTGCACCATTTTCATTGTGTGTGCTCCAAAAACATATCATGTGCGCACACACACCACACACACACACACACGCACACAATATGCACACACACGCACGCACACAACACACACACGTGCAGTCTCTGGAGCCCATGCTCTGGAGTCCTCGCCGTGGCATTGACAGAAAGGCCTCTACTTGACACGCCGGGGAGGGGTGGTAGCACGGATCAATAGTTCTGCCTTCTCCCATCTCACTGCCACCCCCCCCCCCACCCCCCACCCCCTCCCCCTCCACCATCACTCCCCAACTCCCCCCCCCCTACAAACCCTGTCTGTATTTTTCTACAGACAGACACACAGACAACCTGCCAATGCTCTCGCTACTCTACCTGTTACCAGAGTGTGTAAAAAAAAAAAGAAGATTTATTTATAGATTCAAATCAAAACTATATTCTCTTCGGCTCAGGGGGAACTCACAGGATTAGCTGGGTAACACGTTCACGGAAGAAAACAGGAACAACAATAATATCGCTAGGAATGTAAGTATTTTATAATGCAACTACCGTCATCCGGAGAGCTCAGTCAATTTCTGCTGCGTTCACTTCCTATGTGTGAACGCATGTTTCCTGATTCCTGCTTGTGTGTGTTAGTGTGTGTGTGTGTGTGCGTTTTGGTGATTTTACTTAAGGACGCTGCAGCGCTACACATAAACACACAAACATTGAGTACGTTTACATGCACACAATAATCCGATAACTGGGAATAATCAGGTAATGGTAATAATCTGATTTGACGCGTTTACATGCACTTCAGTAATCAGATAACTGAAAACCCAGGTTTACATGATTCAGTCCATTAGTTGGATTTCTTTCATGACGTTCATGAAAAACTCAAACTTCATGTCTTGTTTACAACATGGCGTCGCTTATCATGGCATCAAAAATGTCGCCGTTCCTACACTTTCTCCCATCTAGGAGATGAAGGATGTTCATGTCCTTCATTTCATTGAGCATGAGTTTTGTTTCCTCTTCCCTCCAAAAATGGGTTCTACCCACGGATCTACCGCTGCCGCTCGCCATGTTTGTTGTTGTCCTGTGGTTGACTGCATCCGCACGCGTTCAATCTACATCCGTTTCTTCTTCTTCTTCTTCTTGTTTTACGGCGGTTGGTACATCCGTTTACACATGCTCAGATGTAAAAGAACGAAAAGAAACCTGATTAAGTATACATGCCGAAGAAAACGAATTATTGGTCCAAAATAAGGTTATTCGGACTATGCTGTATGTCAGCATGACCATTGAAAAGTTAATCTGGTACTCAAAAATCAGATAATGATAGGTGACTTGCTCTGACGCGGTTTTATTAATGGTGCATCTACAGTGTCATTGATAGAATTAATATGACACAAAGCATTATGGTAAATGGCGTGCACGACAGTTATATGAAGAGGTTGGCATAACTGCCCCGACTCAGGACCCACGGCCCCGTCACCCTGACCTAACATACGCCAACTATCGCCAAACGCCTTTTGGATTACATTGTTGTTTTGCGCCGTGCCCAAGCCAAACCAAATGACCCTAAATCAATTAGCATGAATACCCCACGCTTAACCAGCCAACTCTCATGCTCATACTCAAGGTGTGCTCCATGGGCAAAAACTAATAACAATACATTACAACTTGACACAGATAATGTATGTTCTGCGTGCGATTTAATATCGTAGGTATTTCAAGAACGCATTAGCATACCCCTGTCCTCGGATCACTGGAGTAAACGCGAGTCCTCTAACGATGCGCCGGCTGAAAACCGTAAATATGCCGGCAAGCAATAAACTGCGAGTGGAGCGATTACATGACTTGTGAGATTCTTAACTGGTTGTGACTGGCCGTGGTTGATAAATGAGCTTGATAACAGGGAATATGGAACGCACAGAAGACTACAGTATACAAGACGCACCACGCCATCCACGCAATGTCTGGAATAGACTGTTGGCTTTCATGCCGTAGCTCTCAGTACGTAGTGCTTGTCCGTCTGTATCGACTGGTGACAATTGCGCATCGCTTCATCACAGTGCGTGTGTGTGTGTGTGTGTGTGTGTGTGTGTGTGTGTGTGTGTGTGTGTGTGTGTGTGTGTGTGTGTGTGTGTGTGTGTGTGTGTGTGTGTGTGTGTGTGTCTCAGTGAACGTACGAGGCACGCGGCAGTGGCTGCACAGAGCGTGGTGGATGATCAGAATGCTCCATCGGCTGTATCTAGGTCACAGCCTAGAGAGAGAGAGAGAGAGAGAGAGAGAGAGCCACCGACTGGCTCCTCCGCCCGCCGCCCGCCACCGCCCCACCTACCACCCCGACTGCCTGCACCTCCATCTGAACCACCCGCTCACGCTGCGCTCCGTGTGTGTGTGTGTGTGTGTGTGTGTGTGTGTGTGCCTGCCTGTGTGTGTTTTGAGGGAATCCTCTCCCATGTTAGTGTTGTGCATTGAGCTCAATGTTTAAAAGTGTGTGTAACTTTGCTCCAGCACACCGGACAGGTAGACAGGTTAACACACCAGTGCCGACAGCAGGCGGCGGCATGCTGTCATATCAGAGCTGTCTTGAAAGAAGTGCGTGTGTGTGTGGTCGCTAGCTTGGTTTATCCTGTGTGTGTGTGTGTGT
>PIJE02001478.1:72967-81241 GCA_002895965.2 Coryphaenoides rupestris
CACCACCACCACCACGTCCACCTCCACCACCTCCACCACCACCACCCCCACCACCTCCACCACCACCAGCACCACCAGCCACCACCAGCACCACCTCCACCACCACCACCTCCACCACCACCAGCACCACCAGCACCACGTCCACCACCACCACCACCAGCACCACCAGCACCACCACCACCTCCACCACCACCACATCCACCACCACCTCCACCACCACCACCTCCACCACCACCATCTCCACAACCACCACCACCACGTCCACCACCACCACCACACCCATCACCACCAGCACCCTGCCAGATGGAGGGTAAAGTAGGAGGCTTTTAGTTCATCGGCTCTGTGCCTTCAATTTCAAAGCCCCTGCTTTTAGGGGTGGATGAGAGACACCCAGAGAGAGAGAGAGAGAGAGAGAGAGAGAGAGAGAGAGAGAGAGAGAGAGGGGGGGGGAGGAGGAGAGATAGAAAGTGAGAGAAGAAATAAGCAGCTTTCGGTGGTGCCGTCCTCTCCTCCAATCTCTCCCCTTCTTTTATCGCAATTTTCCCTTAAGCGGGACCACGCGTCAACTTGTGACACAGGATGTCAAAACACACCATCCTTCCCCCCTAAACGCTTTCTCAAGATTAGGGTTTGTGCCGAAGAAGGAATTGAAGAAGAAGAGAAGAAGAAGAAGAAGAAGAAGAGAAGAAGGATGAGAAAAATAACTAAACGTTTTACCTGGCTATGTACCGTCTCCATTCTTCTATATTATTATTGCGTTGTTCTAAATCAATGGTGCTTCACTGTTGGATCGAGGAACTCGCTTGCTCACGTATAGCGCGTCTCCTGGAGTTACCGCGGCGACGGATCTCTCTAAGTGGCAGCCTGAGGAAAATGCATACGCTTTGAACGGCATATTTATATCCTGTGTCTGCAGGAGACGCCGTGGGCTGCAGAAGCCTATATGAACCCGCCCCCACCCCACCCCCGATCGCATAATCGACTGATTGCATGCCATCAGTTCCCCGCCAAATCGTTATTGCGTCCGTCCACGTGGTCGCTGGCAGCCTCGCGAAGCATCTATCAGTCAGCGCCTCCAACCAGACGATACACGTGACTTCCAATGGCAGACGCTGGTGCTGAGCCAAGGAGGAATTCTCGCAAGCTTAGGAGAATGCGTCCACATGGGCGTGTCTAGAGTTGCTGTTTCTTACACACACGCAAACACACACACGCACACCAAGAAATAGACGCATACGACCAAAACAAGGATCAAGACAAAATACATATTCCCAGTGATAGGCTCAGGTACAGAGCTGTATAGCAGTGATTGATTTTCGACCCAGATGTTGCCACATCTTCAAATGGTGAATGGATTTCATTCATACAGCTCGTTTATCCAAAGCCCGTTACAGTTGCCTCACGTTCATCCATGTACAGCGTCAGGAGCAGTTAGACTTAGGTGGTGTCTTGCTCAGGGACACCTCGACACTTGGCTAGTCGGAGCGCGGGGATCGAACCAGCAACCTTCCGGTGGCCAGACAACCGCTCTTACCTCCTGAGCTACTGCCGCCCACCTTTTTCACTGCATTCTTGGAAGGAATCGCTTTTTATCTTTCTATCTTTCTTTCTTCTTTCTCTTTCACTTTCTTTAAGTCGAGAGAGAGAGAGAGAGAGAGAGAGAGGGCATACTTTGTGACAGATCATTAAACAGTGGTGCAAAGTAGGTGGGGGGTCTAACGGGGAGGAGGGGGGGGGGGTATAAGGCCTACTGGTGATGTAAAATGGCTGCCCATGTTGTGAGGCTCTGCCGCATAAACAGAACTGGAGACGCCGCATGTTTGGTAGTCAAACTCCAGTAGGCGTCGTGTCGGCTGTCTATAAACAGCATGCTAATGGCACCACCGCCGCCGCCGCCGCGGCCGCCGCACTGAGATAAAGTGGCCCGCTTGTATCCAAGACGCGGCGGTTTTAAAACTTTTCTTCAGCGGAAGGAGAAAAGGCAGCCGTCACAGCAAAAAATAAATACAAAGTTACCCAGTCAGAGGTTTTTTTCTCCGGGAGCACACTTCATTCTTCACTTTCCTGAACCGCAGTGAGTGTCGCGGTGTACTCGCTGTGCTGCGATCACTTGCCATGCCCATAAGCTGTTGTTGCTAATCAATAACTTATTATCAGGCCTCATCGAGCCTGTCCTCAATACCGCCATTCCCCGATGCCAGCCCTAATTTATGCCCAGGTGCCAATATTGGCGCCATTTTTTTGTAGAATGGGCTGGATTGTGTCTTCTGGCCTGACACTGATTTACTTAAAATCATTACAGTTTTCTATTGAATTCCCACCTTTCTCAAATGAGACAATTATCTTTCACAGACAGGCATGGACGTCAATATTTTCATTACATTTTTTTCCATTTTTAAACCAAATAAACACACTACGGTCATAGCTGAATTTCTCTCCTTGGCTGTCTTTAATCTCCCCCCCAACCACCCCCCCCCCCCCCTCTTCTATGTGGTGGATTGTATTTTTTTAATACATGAATAAAATAAGAGCATGTGCCCTGAATGTGTGAGTCAGTGGCGGCTGTGTTGTGTGTGTGTGTGTGTGTGTGTTAAACCACACATCCCACTCCTGATGGCGAGACACCAACTCTGCTGGTGTTCAAGGGCAGACAGGGCAGACTTGGCCCTTAGAAGAGCAGAGAGCATCCCCATAGCCCACTGAGGGGCCCCTCCTAGGGACCCACCGGGCCCCCGGCTCTGCCTATACTGTCCTGTGGCCGTGTGCTGGGTCCCTTCCCAGCCCACAGGCGACCACGGGATGGATGAATTGTGTGTGTGTGTGTGCGTGCGCGTGTGTGTGTGTGTGTGTACGTACGTTCGTTCATAGAATCTAAATGTATGCCGCTGTGCAGCCCAGTGTGTCCCACCATGACAAATCCCCCCCTTTTTATCAATGCTGATCCAGAAGATGAGGAGATTAAGTTGAGGCTATGAGTGAACCTTTTTTCCAAAATGTTACTTTTACAAAGCAGCTGGGGACTTTGATTTGGGGGGCGATTGGGGGGCGGGCGGGGATTAGAATACAAAGAACACTTTTTTACAAGACTTTTTGTGATGAAAGTGTAAAAAAAAACAAGCAAAGGCGAATAAAACTCTGGAGGTGGGAGGGAGGGGTGGGTGGGGGGTGAAAGTCCTTGAGGAAAAGGAGAGAGGGGGGAGGATGGGGGGGGGGGGGTGAAGGGAGCTGTCACCTGCTCTGCTGATAGATAGCGCCGCTCCCTATTATTAGCATTCCCAGAGCCCAGAGTTTTATACCCAACGAGAGCCATTTGTTGATTAATTAATCAGGTAATGTATGCTATCTGCGGCGCAGAGGAGCCCAGCGTCTAGGGCCCTTACCCCCCCCCCCCCCCCCCCCCCCCCCCCCCCCCTCCTGGCGGTGCTGGATGGAAAGACGAGACCCCCTCGGCAGGGCCCACCTCGACAGGGCCCAACGCTGCATTCGGCAGATTACGATTTCGGGAAAAAAAATGCCATGGCGCCACCAAAGGGAAGGCGCTTTGCGAGAAAAGGTCTCCGCCGCTTTTAATGTAAAGTAGAATAAATAAACATCCACACTGGGCAAAAAAGCCTCCCCTTTCATGAATATATTCACTTTTTTCTTTTTACTTTTATTTATAAAATATTTTTATGGCCCCCGAGTCAACCCCCGTCTGATGTGGAGACTTTGACATTTTTCAAAAGGGATGAAGGGAGGGCTAAAGAATGACATGAAATGCTCAGGAAATGAAGCAACGTGCAGCCCCCCGGAGGTGGGCAGGGGGACTGCAGAGGCAGACACCGCTCTGCTTTACAAACACTAGATGGTTGGGATGGCCGTCATCCGTTTTTGATTTAAGCCCTCTGTGATTGTCTCTGAAGTGTCCCTATATTTGATATCGTTCCTTCATCTAACACACTCGTTATCCTGGTGTGTTGGTGATGGCCGATTTTATTGGCCGCGACACTCAGAAGTTTCCTGATCTTGCGCAAACACTTCTGTCTTGATAAAAAAGAAAAGTTACGATGCGGAATATAGTGATGAGCATTTGTGTGTGTTGAATATAGTGTGTAGCATTTTGCATGTTCTTGGATGTTCGTACGGCACTCAAGATAGTACTCTTATCGTAGCTGTCTTGCTGTTGACCAGCAAGGGGCCAACCCAGCAAGTACGAGCACATGAAACTTGTTCTATTCATATCTGACTGTACCA
Organism: Coryphaenoides rupestris; assembly: GCA_002895965.2. Taxonomy (NCBI): domain Eukaryota; kingdom Metazoa; phylum Chordata; class Actinopteri; order Gadiformes; family Macrouridae; genus Coryphaenoides; species Coryphaenoides rupestris. The sequence continues at coordinate 77,201 of PIJE02001478.1, forward strand.
TGAGCAATATATTGTTGTTTCTTGCTCTCGTTCGGCAATTGTACTTATTGTACCTCGCTTTGGACAAAAGCATCTGCCAAATTCCCTAAATATACATTTGAATGGAAATGTGTAAGTATGGTTCCCCTGCCACACGATGGAATGAAGTCACGTGACATATAATGCACATGTACAAGACAGTGGGCCGTGTGGAGTGAAGAGTTCCTCTGATCAGTGTCTTTACAACTCTTCATCAGCATCATCACATGTGCACATGTCTCTTTGTTAGCATGTCTTTTCACTAAATTACTGCAGCCTCTCACCCTCTCTCCCTCTTTCTCTCTCACTTTTGCTCCCCCTCTCCTCTCTTTCTCCCTCTTGCTCTCTTGCTCTCTTTCTCTCTCTCGTCCTCTCTCTCGTCCTCTCTCTCGTCCTCTCTCTTGTGCTCTCTCTTGTGCTCTCTCTCTCTCTCTGTGTCTCTGTCCCTCCATTCTTCATCATTTTCTCACACCTCTCAGTGAGTCAGGCGTTCATCCATGCGGTCCGCAGCCGAGCAGCGGAATGACCGGGGGGCTGATGGGGTGGGGGTGTGGGGGGGGGGTGGTGGTGTTCAACAATAAGCTTTCGCTTATTCTCACCTCGTCATAAAGCTGTCACAGCTCCACCTCCGGCGGCGTGCGACTTCAATCTTTTAAAATGAGAGAAAAAAAAAAAAAAAGTTTTCTCGTAAGGTGCCACGAGGAGATTGAAAAAAGTTCACAAATGAGCCTCACACACACAAACTCACACCCCATGCAAGTACATGCGCGCACACTAACACACACACACACACGCACACACACACACGCACACACGGACACAAACACAAGCACGTGCGCTTGCACTCACAGACACACACACACACACACACACACACACACGCAAGCACACGCACGTACACACACATGCCCACATACACACTCATAGCAACACACCCACATTCGAGAACAAACACACACACACGTGCACACACACGTGCGTGCGCGCACACACACACACACACACGTGGGAGTGGGCTTTTCTACCTCTGACAGCTCCCATCAGTGAGAATCAAACTGAGGCACTCTCCAATGGATCAGGCTCCTCCCACCACCTACGCCTCCCCTATCCCCCACCCCCCCCACCCTCACCAACCCTCCTTCCTCCAAACTCAGTACCATCACAACGGCGTCGTTGCCATCATATTTGTCCTGGGGTTTCGGGGGTGGGGGGGGGGGGGGTTATTTTGTTCTGCCATCCTTTCCTCTCTCCTTTGTTTTTGGGAGGGTGTCACCTTGTGTCGATGTGAACCTTTTTGATTTTTTTTTTTTCTTCAGACACTGGAATTATTCTTTCAATGAACAAGAATAGCTGCCCCTGGTGGTGTGTGTGTGTGTGTGTGTGTGTGTGTGTGTGTGTGTGTGTGTGTGTGGGGTCTCTCCCTCTCTCTCTCTCTCTCTCTTGTCTCTCTCTCTCTCTCTGTCTCTCTCTCTCTCTCTCTCTCTCTCTCTCTCTCTCTCTCTGTTTGTGTGTGTGTTTGTCTCTCTCTCTCTCCCCCTCTCCCCCCCCTCTCTCTCTCTCTCTCTCTCTCTACTCTGTGTCTCTGAGCTCTCTCTCTCCCTCTCTCTCTCTCCTCTCTGTGTCTCTGAGCTGCCTCGGCCGGGACGAACGAGTTACCTGAAGACTCTGACAGTTTGACACTTTAATTTCCTTCACGGTATCTCACCTGGGCTTAGCACCGAGAGAAAGAGACATATAGAGAGATATAGAGAGAGAGCGAGACAGAGAGAGTAGAGAGAGAGAGAGAAAGAGAGAGCGAGAGAGAGAGAGCGAGACAGAGAGAGTAAAGCAGCTCAACCAAGCTCCTCGCTCATTGTGTTGTTGTTGTTGTTGTTGTTTGTGTGAACGCAGGTTCGGTAAGCACCGTAAGGATGAGCACCCGGGGGAGCTTGGGAGGAAGGGCTCGAGCAAGGCGTCGCAGGACGAGACCATGCAGATGAAGCTCGAGCAGGAGAGGTACACGCACACACACACACACACACGCGCACTCACACACGCACACACATTCGCTCACACACACGCACACACACTCACACGCACCACACACACACACACACACACACACACACACACACACACACAAGCACACACTCGTATGCACATGGCATACACAAATGTACACACGTGCATAAACACACAACGTGTATAAACACGCCATACACACATTCATGCATGGCACACATACACACACACATACACGCACACACACACACGCACGCCATACATCAGGGGTGGGCAAACATATGGCCCGTTGCGTTGTTTAATCCGACCCGTCGGGCATTTACATTAACAACAGTCCTATAATACATTTACATTTGTAGTATTCATTTGGCTGTTTAATTTTTCCTGCAATTGATTCCTTAATTGGTTCCACTAGATCAGAGGTCACTAATATGCGGACCGTGGTCCGGGTCCGGACCCAGATGCCGTCCTATCCGGACCCGGACCTATAGCCAATAAATTATTTAGTATGATACCATTTAACCGGCTCATCGTTTCTAGCCTTTACGGTACTGGCTTGCCGGGCCAATCAGGTCACGTGACGCTACTCAGCCAATCAGATCGTTGCAGTCAGTGAGCGACTAGAAACAAACATACACACGGAGAGACGAGAGAAACAGTTGGAGTATATCGTGCTCTAAAAAGAGAAAGATAGACAGAGACAACAGAGCCTTTAATGAAGATTGGACAGACGTGTGCATGTTTATTCTTCCCACGGACAGTTCAAACCCTGTATGTCTCATCTGTCCCAAGACTGACTAAAATCGGCAATGTGAAGCGACTCTACGAGACAAAACATAAGTCTTCACCAAACATACCAAACATACCAAACATACCAAACATACCAAACATACCCGTCCAAATCTGAACTGAGGGCGCAGAAAATAACCGATCTGAGAGCCCAGTATGATCGATCCACCAGAATCCTAACACATTCATTCACTGCCCAACAACGTGCTGATGAATGTTCTCTTAGAGTTGCTTGGACTTTGGGTCAACATAACATTTAGGCCCGTCTGTCAGGTTTAAAAACCAAATGTGGCCCTTGAGCCAAAACGTTTGCCCACCCCTGGCATACATGCCCCCCCACACACACACACACTCTCACACACACACACACACACATGCAAGAAAAAGAAACGTTATTGTACAGATAAGAACATGTGTAATGCACAAATGCCTAATTATCCTCAGACAGCTTGAGTCTGAGGTCGGAGGAAAAAAACAGAAAGAGTGCATTCTGGGAAGTCACATGTCAATTTGTGAAACGCTTCGCTCTGCTTTTATACCACCAGTACATTACATAGATTATTTATGGCTGGCTGCTCGCTGGTGCTGTTCGATGGGGCTGACCTGCTAATGGGGCTAGTAGCCTCCACAACCACCACCACCCACCCACCCACCCACCACCACACCCCCACCCACACCCACCCCACCAGCACCACCACCCAGCCCCACCCCACCCCATGGGCCAGGCGTGATGGAGTGGCTGGCTCATTACAATAGCACAATCGATGGAGCGCCGCATTTGTCTCTTCCTGCCACTGCCGCCGCCGCCACCACTGCGTGTCTCTTAATCGCCCGAAGAACGCTGCTCCATTTAATCCACCGCCTTCTCGTGGGTCCCGCCCCTCTGTGGGTCTGGACTCTCCCACCATCTCTATGCTACGCTGCAAATGACACACACACACCCGGCTTGGGTGTGTGTGTGTGTATGCGGGTGTGTGTTTGTCTGTTTTCCCCCCTTTTCTCTCGTCCTCACACTTCATTCTTCCATTCGAGAGGACAATATCGTCCGGGTCGAGGCTCAGTAACGCCGGAGACAGCAGCTTGCAGGGTCTATTGTTTTCCGCGCCAGGCAAATGAACTCGCTAATCACCCCACCGCGGCTAATGAAGGCTAATTGAATCCACACAATGGCTCCTTGATACCGCTGCCTCTCACGTCGACGACAGGAGGGAAGGATGGAAGGTTGTCGGGGAA
>PIJE02001478.1:82337-84837 GCA_002895965.2 Coryphaenoides rupestris
AGGAGGGGGGGGGGGGGGGAGGGTCTGTGGGATGGTGTGGTGTTGTTGGATTGCCTGTACGACACCGATTGTCAAGGTACCCGACTTGATCGGCGACGCCTCAACCCCCCGCCCCTCCCAGGCACACACACTTCATGGCGAATCGGTCAGATTGACTGGCAAAGAAAAAAGTGAGAGAACGCCAGTGAGAGAGACGGACATTTTTTACCGAACTGCGGTTGTGAAAGTAGGGAACGTGATGCTGTTGGGCTGTAGACTTTTCAGACTTGTGTGTGTCCTAAATCCCCCAACCCCCTCGCCCACCTCCCTGCTGCTGTCCACTCTGCGGTGGTGGCGGTGGCGGCGGTGGGCGGTGGGCGCGGACGTGGCCGGAAAGTCGCGCGCGGGGGGGCCCTGCGCGCCTGACACACGCGCCCGCTAATCCGTTCCGACAGGAGCTTTTAGCGGTTCAAAGTCGAGAGTCGTCTGTGAGGTGAAGCAGATTAATTCATAAAACGTGGCCTTTTTAACCCGCAATAAGCCGACGGCTGTTTTATATTAAAAAATCTTCGACCCCGGCCGCGGTTAATTAAGTGGTTTGGCCGTCAGCCTTTTTAGGGCCACTTATTTCCGGATTGTCCGTCTGGCTACAGCTCTCCGTCGAACCCCCGGTCCGCTGTGACGTGACCACTAGACTAACGAAGAACAGCCTTAAAGGGCTCCTATTATACCACCAGGTGTGCATGTGTTTAGCCACTCCAAGTGTCAGGTTTCAGAAACTAGGTCTTATGACTTCACAAGTGGGCGTGTCCAGTCCACCCACATGTATGCTGGATAGATAGATAGATAGATTGATAGATATGCCGGATGGACACTCCCACCCCACTTGTGACGTCATAAGCCGGAGATTCTGACACCGCTTGGCATGGCCTAATCACACTCATAACTCAGAACAGAGGAGCCCTTTAAACAAAATCGTTCAATGTCAGTCAGTGGGAAGTTGATGATGGTGATTCACTTTGTGCGATGGGCGGAGACGGCGAGGAAGGCTGAGGACGCACAGCTTCGTTGGGACCTGGCGAGTGGTGAACGCGCTAGCTCTACTAGCTGCTCCTTCGTCTGCCGGCCCGCCCCCCCCCATCCCCACACCTCTCCTCAGTGGCGGTGGGCGGCGATGGCTTGGCGGTCGGCATGGCACTGGGAGGACCACAAAGGGTGCTGAACTGCATGGTTGGCTCCTGGAAAGAGCGTGTGTGTGTGTGTGTGTGTGGGGGGGAGGTTCTTGGCAGGGGGGGGGGCGTTGCTATGGACGATGTTGAAGGTATTGGAACGGCCCTCAGTCACAGAGGGCCAGAGTGTGTGAGTTTCTGTGTGTGTGTGTGTGTGTGTGTGTGTGTGTGCATCTTTGTATGTGTGTGTGTGTGTTTGCGTGTGTACGTGCGTGTGTGCGTGTGCGTGTGTGTGTGTGTGTGTGTGTACACAACACCCGGAGTCTGTTTGCAACATTTCTCTTCTCTCATCCTTATCTCTGCATGCGGCTGCCCTGAAGCCATACTATCTCTGCCAGAATTGGGTGAGGAGGAAAGGGGGGATGGGGGGGAGGGCTGGCGGGGGGCCGGGGGGGCGGAGCGGAGACACAGGAAGAACAACCTGACAATGTTGCTTCTTCATTCTGCTCCTACACCCGACTCCATTCGTCCTCCCCTTCCTCATCCCTCTCCCCCCCCCCCCTCCTCTCCCTCTCCCTCCCTCTCTTTTCTTCGCTGGCGGTGGCTGATTATGATGTCCGTTCCTCTGTTATCTCTCGGACTGTGTGTCACCAGACCTCTAATCAACCGCCCACTCACCACTGCCACTCCGTTCTGTCTGTTCCTGCCGAACACACACACGCACACACACACACACACACACACACGCACACACACACACACACACACACACAGCAGCAGCAAGACGACACACAACAATAATAACAGATGGCTCTACTTCTTCTTCTTCTTCGTTGTCTTCTTCATCGTCCCGATGTGTGTTGCTGCTTGAACGTTTCTGTGGAGTAAAAACCACACAGCGATTTGTGTGTGTTTGTGTTTGTGTGGTTCAGGTAGATGCTGTGATCCCGTCAAAAGCCATTTGAACCTTTTTTGCCGGCTTGCCACTCCGATCCACGGAGAAGTTGCCGTCTCTCTCCGAAACGTCTGCCTGCCAAGGACCGAGGAAGTTTAATTAGAATTGGAATAATTACATTCTACATTTTCTTTCTTCCTTTCTTTTATTTATTATAATTTTTTTTTTCTTCTTGTGTTCACCTGTGATCACTGATGTTATCTTTCGACAATGTCGAGGCGTCCCATTATTTTCAGATTCTATTTTCGTCTTAATTTGCCTGCCGCGGTTCAAAGCGCCACGCTGGCTGATTGCAAAGTGTGATTACATTTGTAATTATATTGATACCTACAGCAAGCTAATGCGATTATTAACACTGGGAATTAACATCGCAGAAATCTGGACAATTATCTCCCTG
>PIJE02001478.1:92337-99837 GCA_002895965.2 Coryphaenoides rupestris
CACACACACACACACACACACACACACGCGCACGCAGCCACTCTCATCCACACCCCTCACGTGGGTGTGGGCGTGGGTGTGGGTGTGGGTGAGCGTGGCTACAGTTGATATGACAAGGTTATCTGGCCCTGCCAATGGTCCCCCCCCGCTAAATCCATGCACCGATACATCTGGGGGATTAGCGAAAAGGCCACGGATCCATAGGCCCGGGGAGAAGGTTACCTCCCGGAGATAGGGCCATATGTTTCCTCAGGATGGGCCCCCCGCTTGGTGGCGTGGCGTCGCCTCACACCCCCCCCCTCAACCCCCACGACTCCCAAGCTGACGTCTGCTGATTATCTTCGCCAGCGCTCGAAAAATCAAAACAACACCGACAAGTGGAGCGATCATAGGCGTGAGGTTTACGCTCGCGGCGGCGGCGGAGGGGGGGGGGAGATTAGACGCTTTGTCTGCCGCTCTCTCTCTCTCTCTCTCTCTCTCTCTCTCTCTCTCTCTCTCTCTCTCGTGTTGTGTCTCCGTCGCTGGCGCTGGAGACGAGAAGTTAAGCGACGACGTTCACACAGGTACGTCGTTGTTTTCCCCGCGACGGGAATAGACGCCTGGGATGTCAGCCCAGTTTGCGCGGTAAGAGTTGTCTGATCGACGCGAAGCGAGACGAGATAATAAAAACAATAAGGCGAATTAAAAATACACTCTTTTGAGCGAGACACCGGGAGTTTTTGCGCGGCGCAGCAAATGTATTCATGAAATGTAAAACAATAGCGAAAGCGAAAACAAGCAAGCAGCCCCGTTGTTGTTTTAATGAGCTTACAACTTGGAAAGGAGCGTTGTTTTTTTGGTTGTTTTTTTTGGGTTTTCGTTGTTTTGAAGTGAAATGAATACATTAAGATGTTTATTAGCCGTCTGAAAGTCTTCACGTCGTCTCGGGCGGGAACACACCGCGAGCGCGACGTCGTCTCTCCGTCTCGTTTCAGAGGCTTCGCGGTAAATATAGAATGTCACCTTCACAGGCCCCCGTCGCAAACGCCAGCGCCGCCGCCGCAACTTAATTAGACAGGACGCATTATTTGCCTTGCGGGGGTGAGAGCCTGGAGCAGCGATAACACACACACACACATGCACACGCACGCACACACACACGCACGCACACACACACACACACACCGCAATAGAAGCTCGCAGGAACCGGATTAGCTGTGCAGCCGGCGTCTTCTTGCGCCTTTTAATGTGAAATTTACACCGCTTGTTCGACACTCAATATTTTTCTCCTTTTATTGTTTTTTTTGGGGTGGTGGGGAGGGGGGGGGGGGGGGGGTTGTTTTTGTAGCTCCTCACCCCCCCCCCCCCCCTTCCCCTATCTGGTGTACGCCAGCCTGTTTGCACGGCTGTAATATTTGTCTGGGTGCCTTTGAGATTAATTATGTGCACTGGTTTCTTATTTCACTCGGAGGCGTGCCGCTTTTTTAGCGATTTCTATGAAAAGGGAGTTTTTTTGCGAAACGCATTCAGATTCAAGTCGGCCGTCACTTCTCGGCTGTCATAACAAACATAAACAGTCGCTCGGGTTCCCAAATTAAACCTAATGGAACGTTCAGCGGCGAATAACAAAGAGCCTTCCCCGACGCCACCGAAGTTCATATCGCTTTCCCCCAGAGCCGCCGCCACCGCTCACGTTTTTTTTTTTTTTACGCGGGGCCCGGATTACAAGTGACAGCGACACTTATTTGTTTTCTCTCCGCGGCGATAAGAAGCACTTCCTGCTTTCGGGTCGGGAAACAGGAAGTGGCTGAGGTCGCTGGATGGAAGGGCCTCTCATTCTTCTGGAGGGACCTGACGTGGCTACTGTTTTTGAAGCATAATAAGCCGGCTTCTGATGGAAAAAGAACCCCCTTCAAATAACAAGAATAAACTCGATCTTTTTTGTATCCTGCTACACATTGGTGAAACATTTAAAAAAATGCAGTTTATCAGCGACGTATGCGTACACACAACATACAGAGACCTCTGTACACAAGCCTCCCGAGGGTATTTAATCGTTATCCTTTTTCCGGAAGCGCTGGCACAGTTTTTTTAACGGCCGTCGCGGCGCCGGTGTGGCAAGACGGGGGCACAGCGACACGGCCGGCCACTGTCGTCATGGAGGAGGAGGCGCAGGAGGGATACAGCCGGCGTTTGCCTGGGGAACGGTGTGTCATCCTCTCATTAGCATATGACCTCTTGAAGCAATCGCTCAGCAATACAAACGGCGCACGATAAAAAAAACCTGTCCCGGGAGCCAGCGGCCGAGATGAATCACTTCATTACGTTCACCCAGGGGAACATTTACAAAAAAACAAGGCAAAGTGCATTTGATGGAGTTGTGATGTGTCCATGGCTGGAGGATTTAAAAAGGCATTATTTGTAATGGAAGATGAGGAATGCATGTGGAATACATGATGTGTCGGGAGGGCACCAGAAACCAGAGTCTCTCGCCAGCTTCCAGCAAGAGACTCAAGACCCACCTGTTCAGAGTTCACCTGGACTCTACATAACCCCCCTCCTTAACAAGAGACTCAAGACCCACCTGTTCAGAGTTCACCTGGACTCTACATAACCCCCCTCCTTAACAAGAGACTCAAGACCCACCTGTTCAGAGTTCACCTGGACTCTACATAACCCCCCTCCTTAACAAGAGACTCAAGACCCACCTGTTCAGAGTTCACCTGGACTCTACATAACCCCCCTCCTTAACAAGAGACTCAAGACCCACCTGTTCAGAGTTCACCTGGACTCTACATAACCCCCCTTCTTAACAAGAGACTCAAGACCCACCTGTTCAGAGTTCACCTGGACTCTACATAACCCCCCTCCTTAACAAGAGACTCAAGACCCACCTGTTCAGAGTTCACCTGGACTCTACATAACCCCCCTCCTTAACAAGAGACTCAAGACCCACCTGTTCAGAGTTCACCTGGACTCTGCATAACCCCCGTTCCCTCTGCGAACCCTTGCATGTTTGTACGTCTTGGCATTATTAATAGTACTTAGCATTGTTTAGCATCTTGTATGTTCTTAGGTGTTGGTAATGCACTCAGAATGGCACATCTGCTCTTATCCCAGCTATTATGCAGGCAACCTAGCAATTATGAAACTCATTCTATTAACCTTGTAATTATTAATGCTTGAAAACAGCTCTATTCTTATCTTCAGGTACCACGGTGATATATTGCTGTCTCCTTCAACAAATGTACTCTTTGTACGTCGCTTTGGATAAAAGCATCTGACAAATGCCCAAAATGTAAATGTAAATGTAATATGAGATGTGATGTCTTAATGTTTTAACATTAAGCGCTCTATAGACTAGGGAGTTACATAAAAACGTTAAAAACAATATCATTGAATACCGTTGCGTCGTGTTCCATGCACGTTTTTTAATAAATAGCAGAATAGTCCACGCCAGTGATTGTGCTGCCGATCTAACGTCGAGGACACTCTGGTGCCTGATTTGCAGCACAGCATCGACAAAGAATGTCCGTAAGAAAAGAGAGAGGACCTTTCTCTTTGTAGATCTCGTCAAGTGATTACGGGCAATTACGGAGCGCTGTTGGCTAATGCGCCGGTGCTCTTTAAGTCGTTCAATGGGGAACACATGGGCGCCCGCTGACAGTGATAACATATTCCGCCGGCTCCGGACTCTTTGTGCGCGCCGCAGTTTGTTTGCACACATGTGCCTTTGTTTTCCCGAACTGTAATGTGTGTTTGAGTACGCTGCGTTTTCTCTCCCATTAGCTGACCAGTTGGCGTCTCTGAACTCTCAACTCGAGATGTTTGTCTGACATAATGAAGCTCAGGAGTCTGCAGCTGGGAAAATAGCGAGTGTGTGGATGTAAAAATGTTAAAATATATAAACTCTCAAATATAAACTCTCTAATAGACCCTCGCTAATAGACTTTGAGTAATGTGGGCATAATGGTAAGGTCAGCGGGACTATAAAAGTGTAAGGAGTTGAGCCTGTAAAACTCTGGCAGCGCTGAGGACCCCCTCGTCTGGACGGGCGTCCGCCTGCTTGCCTGCCTCAGGTTTAACTGCGTGGGCCGCAGCACATCGGCGGGCCATCGGCGCTCATTCGGAGTGTTAATTGCGCGCCGTCGCGCTACAGATGCTAACAACAGCGGCGTGTCAGGCTGAACCTCAGGATTTGGAATGAAGCCTTTATTTATGTTTGGTTTTCATGAGGGCTTCATTTAAAGCAGCACTAAACACCACTTTTCACCCTATAAACCAGCGGTTAATTACGTGTATTTCTGTCCATCTCGTCTGTCCGCGTAACGTCAGCGAGGCGCAAACAAATTTTTTTTAAGAGGTGGAATAAACAAAATCCACTTTGCAAACAAAGTGGATTTTGTTTATTCCACCTCTTAAAAAAACACACAAAAAAACCAGTAGCGCCGTGTACACCAGCACAAAATGAAATGACCTCATTTTTAGACAGGCAGCTGACAAGTCAACCTTTTTCAATCTGGTAGAGGTCCCCCTGGGATTTTTTTTTTTTCGGGGAGAAGGGTTGGGGGGGGGTGACTGGTGCTGGATGCTGGGTTTGGGAGCGACATGCTGACAGCTGCCGGGCTCCGGCGGGATTTGTGGGGAGCGGGCATGAAACAAAGCATCACCTTTTGAAACCGCGCCGTGATTGACTGCTGCCCCCATTATGCAGTCGGGTCTCGGAGAGCTCCTTAAAACGCACGGGCTGAGAGGGAAGGATCCGAGAGAGAGAGAGAGAGAGAGAGAGAGAGAGAGAGAGAGAGAGAGAGGNTCTCTCTCTCTCTCTCTCTCTCTCTCTCTCTCTCTCTCTCTCTCTCTCTCTCTCTCTCTCTCTCTCTCTCTCTCCATATTATCACTACTCTCTCTCTCTCTCTCTCTCCATATGGTATACACATACTCTCTCTCTCACTCTCTCTCTCTGCATAGTATATGATATACTGTACATGCACATACTCCCTCTCTTTCTCTCTCTCTCTCTCCCTCCCTCTCTCGCTGCATAGTATATGATACACACATACTCTCTCTCTCCCTCTGTCTCTCTCTGCATGGTATATGATATACACATACTCTCTCTCTCTCAGGTACAGTATATGATATTCTCTCTCTCTCTCTCTCTCTCTCTCTCTCTCTCTCTCTCTCTCTCTCTCTCGGAAGTCTCCAGGGCCAGGCGGCATTCCAGGCCGTGTCCTCAGAGAGTGCGCCGACCAGATAGTGAAGGTATTCACCTCTATATTAAACCTCTCCCTGTACCGGCCTGCAGTCCCCACCTGCTTCAAACAGACCACCATTGTCCCCGCACCGAATTAACCTTCCATCACCTGCCTGAATGACTACCGCCCTGTAGCACCGACCCCCATCATCATGAAGTGCTTCAAGCAGCTAGTCAGAACCCACATCTGCTGCACCCTTCCTGACACCTTGGGTCCCCTTCAATTTGCCCACCGTCCAAACAGATCTACGGACGACGCCATCGCCCTGACAGTTCACACCGCCCTCTCCCACCTGGATAAGGGAAACCCATACGTGAGCTATTCATTGATTACAACTCAGCATTCAACACTATGGTGCCCATTAAGCTCAGGAGCCTGGGGTTAAACATCTCCCTTTGCAAATGGATCGTGGACTTCTTGACTTCCTCGTGAGAATGGGCAGTCTCAAACCTCCTCTGTACTGACCCTGAGCACCGGAGCACCACAGGGCTGCGTACTCAGTCCACTCCTGTACGCCCTGTACACGCATGACTGTGTGGCCACACACGGCTCCGACGCCATCCTTAAAGTGGTGGATGACACCACCATCCTGGGTCTCATCACCAGCAATGATGAGACTGCCTACAGAGAGGAGGTCAGGGACTTGGCAACATGATGCCAGGGCAACAGCCTCTCTCTCAAGGTCTGCAAGACTAAGGAGACTTCAGGAAACAAGGGGGGTGGTGGGGGGGTGTCTCATGCCCCCCTACACATCTAAAGTGGAAAAAGTCTCTTGCTTCAAGTTACTGTTCATAAAACCGTGGTCCAGGCAAGCAGACTCGGCTGTAAAAACTGTCCAAAAGCACCTTTACTTGCTGAGGAGACTCAAGAAGTTTGGAATGTCTGCAGAGAGTATGCCGTACATGCAGCAACACGCCTCGTGTTCAACCTACCTAAATTCTCCCATGTAACCCCCCTCTTCCGCAACCTCCACTGGCTCCCGGTAATCGCTCGCATTCGATTCAAGACACTGGTACTGACTTTCATGGCTGTCAACGGAACCGCCCCTACCTACCTCCAAAAATTAGTCCGACCCTACGCCCCAGCTCGGCAACTTCTGCCAAACGACTGGTACCGCCTTCACTAAAAACAGCCAAACATCGCTCTTCCAAGTCCCAACTCTCATGTCAGGACAGCCGAGTCGCTCGCCAGCTTCCGCAAGAGACTCAAGACCCACCTGTTCAGAGTTCACCTGGACTCTACATAACCCCCCCCCTCCTTAACAAGAGACTCAAGACCCACCTGTTCAGAGTTCACCTGGACTCTACATAACCCCCCTCCTTAACAAGAGACTCAAGACCCACCTGTTCAGAGTTCACCTGGACTCTACATAACCCCCCTCCTTAACAAGAGACTCAAGACCCACCTGTTCAGAGTTCACCTGGACTCTACATAACCCTCCTCCTTAACAAGAGACTCAAGACCCACCTGTTCACAGTTCACCTGGACTCTACATAACCCCCCTCCTTAACAAGAGACTCAAGACCCACCTGTTCAGAGTTCACCTGGACACATAACCCCCCTCCTTAACAAGAGACTGGTAGACCACAGAGCCAATAACCAGCACAACCAACACGAACACCAGCAACACGGCAAGAATCACCGTTGCAAGAATCCATGCGTGACTCACATCTACAGCGAGACACAACATGCGGAAAAAAACTAAAAGTGACGGTGGAGATCACACACACACACACACACACACACAGACAGACAGACAGACAGACAGACAGACAGACAGACAGACAGACAGACAGACAGAATTTTGAAACAAATTGTGAATAGCAGAATTGTGAATAGCAATATTATAATTATACACACAAGTATGGACACACAGGAAATCACACACACAGACATATGTATGGACACACACACACACACACACACACACACACACACACACACACACACACACACACACACACACACACACACACACTGACACACACACACTGACACACACACACACACACACACACACTGACACACACACACACACACACACACACACACACACACACACACACACACACACACACACACACACACACACACACACACACACACACACACACTCACACACACACTGACACACACCCAAGCAGCCACTGAGACCAACATACACCAATAAACACACACACCCAACACCAGGCCCTGTGTGCGTTCATGCGAGCCAGACGGTTGGCAATGATGTCAGACAGGATGTACGCATGCCCCCCACACACATGCG
>PIJE02001478.1:104837-119214 GCA_002895965.2 Coryphaenoides rupestris
CCCAGTCCAGCTGCTTCGACAGGCCCTCCAGTCGCTTCTCATCCGGATGCTGGAAACAACAACAACAACATCATCATCATCATCAGCCAAAAGACCCGGTATCAAAAATCAAGCAGCCATTGATATCCATTATGAGAGCAGGACAGTGTAGTGGTGTGAGTCATGTGATCATCTTATTGCTGTGGATTTGAAAAGTGATTGCTGAACAACTAAACCGTGGTCTAGATTAGTATAATCCAATCGTTTGTAGATGCTGGTGGGGAGTGGAGAGAGAACAGCTGACCTTTGTGATGGCGGTGAAGACCTTCTCCAGGATGGCGTTGGGCTGGGCTTTCTGGGGCCCGTTGGCCTGGATCTTCAGCCCCATAGCGCAGGGCCTCGCAATGAACCTGCAGGAGAGGGGGAGGACAGGAGACCACAAGGGTTGAGCAATATGAACAGCCAATTCAGCAGAAGAAGTGGCCTTGAGTGTATAGATAGGGAATATGGTTATGTAAACATGGGTACTATGCAAATAAGCATACCAGCATTCAGCCAACGTTCCTCTCTACAAGCCACCTCAATATGAGTCTCGGAAAAACTCTTCATTTTGTATTATTCATGCTTTACAGCATAATGCATGGCTCTGCAAGTAAACAATAGCTCAATGATGGCGGCCACCATGTCAGATTGTGTGAACACCAAACAATAACAACACATAAACAAACTAACAGGCCTGATCCACACTGCTTTGACTTCTTTCCCCGGACCACTGGGTAGGCTTACTGTGTGTATGTGTGTCGTGCAGTAGGATCATTGATTCATAATCATTATTCATCAGTATCATTATTAAGTATTGTAGGCAACAATAGTGCAATAGAGTCTGCACAGAAACACAAAGCAAGCAAGGATAAGTACACGATGCTCGACAACAGTGAGCGGGTTGCTGAGCTGCAGCTACAGGCTACTATATTGATGTGAGGATGAGAGGATTCATTCATTCATTTTCGAGTAAGTATGACGCGTATCCGGCGACTTCCGGCTACATCTGCAAAAAAAAAGATGCAGACCACGTAGACGAGAAATCGTACAATACCAAAAACGTACAGGCCCGTGCAGAGAGACGTGGATGCTTTGGTTACAATGACTGACGCACGCACGGACAGACGCGCACGCGAGGCCCACCTCTCGAAGAGCAGCCGCAGCATGAAGACGCAGAAGGCGAGCGGACAGGCCAGCAGGAGGTCCTCCGCCTGCGGGAAATCCCAGGATTCCCGTAGAAACCGGAAGTGCCTTTTAATACTAATTTAATGCTAGGCCTATATCAATAAATGCAACAGAACAACGCTATTTTCTCGTAAATTCTCATGGAGAAAAAAAAACAACTATCTTCGTTACATTCTGTAGCGGCCAGGGGGGGCGGGGCCACCACATGGCCGCGCAGATGACGTGGGGGGCCGGAGGGATGATGAGGAATGTTATGTATGGGAAATGTATTATGGGAAAGCACATGGGCGTAGAATGTAGTGGGAACACTGGGGACGCTGGGGACATGTCCCCACCAATATCCAGCGATATCCACCCCCCCCCTCCCGGATCAGAACCGCGAATTAACGGAGCACCCCCCCCATCAGAACCGCGAATTAACGGAGCCACCCCCCATCAGAACCGCGAATTAACGGACCCCCCCCTCATCAGAACCGCGAATTAACGGATTAATGTCCAAAATAACAATCCGTCCTTGTGAAAGCACAATAAAAGGTAGACTCTGGGTGGTGTCTGGGCCACAGAGCAACAATACAACTACACTCCGCGTCTCGTCTCTTCAGCTCCTCCGTGGCGTTCACTACAATTCGTTACATCCGCGCAAGTGATTATTTTTAGACCTTCTACAGGTAGTTCGTATGCCTGCCTATCTAAACAAGAAAATAATCATATTTGCACAATATATTGAGTATGTATTATTAGTTTAGGCTACTATTAATGCAACATAGTGATAAAAAGTTAACAAATACCCCCTCCAAAAAAAAATTTCAAAAACGGGACCCGTTGCTAATTCCCGGTACTAAAGGGACTGAACATTTCTTGGGATTCCGGGATCCCGGCGAGCAACCCTAGAGCACACACACACAGTGAGACACACACTGTCTGGGGGGCGGGGGGGTTGTTTGCAGTCAGGCCCAGGCCTCTGCGACCTTGAGGGACCTTGAGATCCAGGAAGTTAACCAAACTCAAATGGGTTGGACTGACAAGAGGGGCAGCTTTTAGGTGAAACTCAAGAGTATGGAGTATGGAACAGCCTCCCTGACCACCGAAGGGCAACACTCTTTTAAGACTGGCCTAAAAACCTTTTTATTCAGGAAGGCATTTTTGATTTTGTGTTAAATCACTGTCAGCTATTTCTTTTGTGTTTCTGTTCATTCACTGTTTTCTATTATGCTTATGTTTACTATGTTTAGTTTTTTGATTATAGTTTGTTTTAACTATGTTTTTAACTATGTTTTTACTATGTATTGGCTCTATGGCACTGAGATTCCTGGAATGAAAAGTGCGTTACAAATAAAATGCATTATTATTATTATTATTTAACTGTCTTGGGCTTGGATTGCGTGGATTCATTTATTAGAAACAAGGCATTTGGCAGACGCTTTTATCCAAAGTGACTTACAAAGAGTACATGTGTTGAAGGAGACAGCAATATATCTCTGTGGTACATAAAGATAAGAATAGAGCAGGTTTCAAGCATTCATAGTTATGAGGCTAATAGAACGAGTTTCATAATTGCTAGGTAGCCTGCATAATAGCTGACATAAGAGCAGAATTATTTTCTAACCGGCCTGTTTGTGTTTTAGATGCGTGCTTACCTGTGAATCTGCCCGTTTCTGTGCAGGTAGTCCAGGCCTTCCAGGACTTCTTTTAAAATGGTGGCAATAATGGGCTCATCCAGCACGCCGTTCCTCTGCTCCTCCTTGCTGGCGTGTTTGATGATATCCAGCATCGATCCTGAGGGAGGACCCACGCTATTAGCTACGATGAGCCACGCTATTAGTTACGATGACCAGTGCTATTAGTTACGATGACCAGCACTATAAGTGAATATCACCAGCACTCTACATTACAATGACCAACGCTATGAGTTACAATGACCAATGATAGTAGTAATTACATTTAGGGCACAATGACCAGTGCCATAAGTTACGATGACCAGCATGAATTGTGAAATGGTTTCCTCTCATATTAAATCAAGGAGAACAGTATTGTAACTGAGACAAGCGACAGAACTATTTGATGGATTTGATGGTAACTGCAGATACATACTGGACATGGGTATACCATAGCTTATTAGACTATAATTGCATGATAGGAAATTTGCATGCCGTTTCATTTTAAAGGTTGAGCAATACAATGAAAAGTGTGACTACTGTTACACTGCTACTGCTTACTAAACACTTAATGTTTGGATCACAACTAAACTGGATAGTAAATACTAATATTAGCATCAGGTACGAATAAACAAATATGAATACAAAGTAAATCCAGTTTCTCACCGCCACCCAGCAGCTTCATGACTAACCACAGTTCATCCTTCACCACAAACGACATGTAATAGCTGACCACGTTGGGGTGGCTGCACTGGCTCATGGCTTGGATTTCTTTTCTGGAGTGAGGACAAGAACCAAAACACTGGAATTAGATCTCAGATTACTACGGTGCTCAGATTAGGGTGCTTGACTCATTTACATTTACACTTTAGGGCATTTGGCAGATGCTTTTATTCAAAGCGACTTACAAAGAGTACATTTGTTGAAGGAGGCAGCAATATATCGCTGTGGTACCGAAAGAAGGAATAGGAATAGAGCTGTTTTCGAGCATTCATATTCAAGAGACAAATAGAACAGGTTTCATAATTGCCTGCATAAGTAGCTGGGCAGGCGTGCAATTCTAAGCATGCTACCAACATCTGAGAAGTGCCATTAATAAATGTCAAGACATACAAACACGCAGGTTAATGCTAGGATTATCAGAGGAGGTGGGGGGGGGGGTTATGCAGAGTCCAGGTGACCTTTGAACAGGTGGGTCTTGAGTCTCTTGCGGAAGCTGGCGAGCAACTCGGCCGTCCTGACATGAGCCGGGAGCTCATTCCACCACTGCGGAGCCAGAACCGTGAAGAGTTGGGACTTGGAAGAGCGATGTTTGGCTGTTTTTAGTGAAGGCGGTACCAGTCGTTTGGCAGAAGTTGCCGAGCGGAGTGGTCGGGCTGGGGCGTAGAATCTGACTAACGTTTGGAGGTAGGTAGGGGCAGTTCCATTGACAGCCGTGAAGGTCAGTACCAGAGTCTTGACTCGAATGCAAGCGATTACCGGGAGCCAGTGGAGGTCGCAGAAGAGGGGGGTTACATGGGAGAATTTTGGTAAGTTTGGTAAGTAAGAGTCCAGCCGGGAGAGAGTTGCAGTAGTCGAGACGAGTGATGACGAGCGCTTGGACCACGATCTGCGCTGCTTCACGTGTGAGGAAGGGCCGGATCTTGCGGATGTTGTAGAGAGCAATTCTACAAGATCGGGCCACAGAGGTAATGTTGGCGTTGCAGGATAGCTGGTCATCCAGTACCACGCCAAGGTTCCTTCGATGTCCTCGATGGTGACAAGTAGGTCCATCTGAGGGCAGTCTTTCCCCGGTATGAAGAGAAGTTCAGTCTTGTCAAGGTTGAGCTTCAGGTGGTTGGCAGTCGTCCATCTGCTGATGTCGGCCAGGCATTTAGAGATGCGTGTTGCAATGTGGGTGTCTGAGGGGGGGAAGGAAAGAAACAGTTGGGTGTCATCTGCATAGGAGTGATAGGAGAAGTGGATGTGATTACAGAGCCTAGAGATATCGTGTATAAAGAGAACAGAAGGGGTCCCAGTACTGAGCCTTGGGGTACTCCGGTGTCAAGGGTGCAGGGTCTGGACAGGGAGCCATTCCATGTGACCTGATCAGTGTGATCTGTCAGGTAGGAAGTGAACCAGGATAACGCAGTTCCAGCATTGCCAAGCTCTGCCAGGGTGGAGAGGAGAATCTGGTGGTTCACTGTGTCGAAAGCGAAAGACAAGTCAAGAAGGATGAGCACAGATGAGAGGGAAGAGCTTCTGGCGTCGCGAAGGGACTCTGTTACTGCGAGCAGGGCCGTCTCCGCCGCCTTGAAGCCTGACTGATGAAGGTTGAGCAGGTTGACAGCACGTTCTAGGGTTTTGGAGAGGAATGATAGTAGGGATACAGGTCTGTAGTTTCGGACGTCGGTGGTGTCCAGGGTGGGTTTCTTGAGGAGTGGCTTGATTCTGGCAGTCTTGAAGACAGTCGGAAACAGGCCTGAATTGAGGGAGGTGTTAGTTAGGGTGGTGAGGAAGGGAAGGATGTCGCCCGAGATGTCTTGGAGAAGAGAGGATGGGATTGGGTTAAGGGGGCAGGTGGTGGCGTGGTTGGATGTCACAAGCCTGTTGACTTCTTCAGAGGAGAGGGGGTTCAAGCAGGTAAGGCTGGTAGGGGTGGGTGAAGGGGGAGGGAGGAAAGCAGCAGGGGTGAAAGAGGAGGTAATGTCCTTCACCTTCTTTGTAAAGTAGGTGACAAAGTCATCAGCCGAGCGGCAGTGATGGGAAGTAACAAAGTACAAATACTTTGTTACTGTACTTAAGTAGATTTTTCAGGTATCTGTACTTTACTTGAGTATTAATTTTTTTGACAACTTTTTTTTACTCCCTACATTTAAACACGAATATCTGTACTTTCTACTCCTTACATTTTCAAAACGGGACTAGTTACTTTAGTTTTATTGCATTTGAGGGAATTTTTTTATTTTTATCATTGCATGCCTTCCCAACATCAAGACCGGTTTCAAGCTAAATGGATGGACAACAACACATAGAAAAGACGCTTGGTGTATCCATCCGCGTTAGAGGAGCTCTGATTTCACGCATGTGATGTCAGACGTAACAAGACGAAACCCACTTGAAAATACGAGAGGGACACGTGACGTAACTAGCGAGAACTAAACATGATGAACAAGAAGCCGATATTGCCGACCTCACATCAGGAGTCGGCACACACACACACACACACACACACACACACACACGCACACACAATGTTACACAAGACACCTAGGTGTGTGTGTGTGTGTGTGTGTAACTATTATGTATAATGTGTCAGTAAACATCATACTTATATCGTTTCGGACAGATGCTTGCTGATCCGGTTGCTGCTGCCATTGTTGCATCCAGAAACGTAGTAAGTGTAAGTGGACATTTTGACATTTGAAGTATCCATAACATGAACAACTGAGCATTTACCTTACAAAGGTGATGTTTGTGTTACGGCTCGGCCGTCCTCACCTCCACGCCCGCTCCTCTCGGCTCCCGCTACACGCCCTGCGCGCCGCCGTGGTCCGGGCATACGGCGCTCCTTCTCCCCGGAGTTCCCCCCGGCAGTTCCTCCCACCTGTCGGAGTCGGAGGTTCCCGGCACGTCGGCGCAGGCGCCACGGTGGAGCGGCGCTGACGCGGCACCCAGCGCAAGTTCCCGCACCGGGGTCCCATTACCAATCACCGCACCTGCTCCGGATCGGCAATCACCGCCCGCACTACAAAGGCCTGGCCGGCGTGCCACTCGGCACCAGATCGTCCCCTAAAACTACAGGTGGTAATGTATACGCCAAATACACCATCCTATAGTAGTTGTGCTAGCAGACTCAGCGTTACGCCGTGGTTGCGCGTGGCTCTTGTTACTCTCACCCCGTTTTTCTCACCCCTCCAGAATCCCGGACCCTCCTGCCGTGTTCAAGCCCACCAGCAGAGCCATCCACCCTGGATCCCATTCCACGTCGGATCCCATTTATTTATGTGGAACGATTCTGTTGGATTAAACCGCCAGTTGGGCTTGAACTTTATTCTACGCCTCCTCCTTTGCTGTGCGCCTGGGTCTCACCTCAACCCCCACCTAACAGTACGATCTGGCCACTCGTAGACCCAGCCAGCATGGAAGGCACCCCATCTCCCCTCGGGGCACAGCTCCAAACCCAGGGCAGGAGGTTGGAGGACCTCACCCGCCTACACGCGGAGGCAGCCGAGGCCGTCGCGGTCATCCGTCGGGAGCTCCGGGGACTCGCCGACGCCCAGAGGGCCCAGACCGAGCAGCTGACGAGCCTCGCCACCCTGGTCCACGCCCTCACGGTCCAGGTTTCAGCTCCTCCCCAGGATGGTGTGGCGGTTGCGGCTCCGTGCCGAGGGTGTCCCCTGACCTTGCCACCCCGGCTCCCTATGATGGGACATTCGCCCTCTGCCGGGAGTTCCTGATGCAGTGTGAGTACGTGTTCGAGCAACAACCCAGCATGTACTCCACTGCAGCCGCCCGCATCGCCTACATGGCGAACCTCACCACGGGCAGGGCTCGCCGGTGGGACATGGCGGGGCGCGGCCGCGTATATGCAGGACTACCGGGCGTTCGTGGCGGAGTTCAAGGCCGTCTTCGACCACGGGCAAGACGCGGCCGTGGCCCTCTCCGCGCTCCAGCAGGAGGCGAGTTCAGTGGCGGACTACGCGACTGAGTTCCGCATACTCGCGGCTCGGTGCGCGTGGAACGAGCCCGCGCTGTATAGCGCGTTCCGCCGCGGTCTGGGGGAGGACATGAAGGACGCGCTGTCCGGGAGGGAGAGTCCCGGCACCCTGGACCTGCTCATCTCCCAGGCCATCCGCCTCGATGAGCGTGCCCGGGAACGAGAGCGGGAGAGAGCGCACCACCCCGGGACGCCAAGGGGAGGAGAGACGGTCGCACAGGGGTACCGGGTGAGTCGCCTCATTAACCCTCTCACCCTGTCTGATGCCACCAGGTTTTCAGCCACCCTCGCCTGGCAGGGGCAGAGGCTCGCCGTACCGGTCCTCATCGACTCCGGGGCCGACGAAAGCTTCGTGGATCGCCGGTACGCGCAGGAGGTGGGCCTCCCGCTTTCCCCGATGGAGAAGCCTCTCTCTGCCTTCGCCTTGGACGGCCACACCATGGGCCCCATTACTCACCGGACCCAGCCCCTCACTCTCACGGTGTCGGGGAACCACGTGGAGATCATCCGTCTCTACGTCATCCGAACTCCACACCCCTCACGTATGCTGGAGAACCGGGCACATTCTCAGCTGGAGTACCACCTGCCACGCCCGTTGCCTCCGGGGCGCCCAGACACCCCTCCGGGCCGAACGCTCCAGTCATACACCTCCCGACCTAGCATCTGTCCCTCCTGAATACCACGATTTAGGAGAGGCGTTTAGCAAGGAGCGCGCCCGTTCTCTCCCTCCACACCGGCCCTACGACTGTGCCATCGAGCTCCGTCCGGACGCTCCCCTCTCGGCCAGTCGCCTATATAGTCTTTCAGGGCCGGAGAAGGCGGCGATGGACAGCTACCTGCAGGAATGCTTGGCCGAGGGTCTCATCCGTCCATCCCAATCCCCGGTGGCAGCGGGGTTCTTCTTCGTGAAGAAGAAGGATGGGGACCTGAGGCCATGCATAGACTACAGGCTGCTGAACAACTTCACCATCAAAAACAAATATCCCCTCCCCCTCATGAGTTCCAACTTCGAACCCCTCATCGGGGCGACCATTTTTACTAAGTTGGACCTCCGGAGCGCATACCACCTTGTGCGCATCCGAGAGGGGGATGAGTGGAAGACCGCCTTCAAGACTCCCCGGGGGCATTACGAGTATCTCGTGATGCCTTTCGGCCTCACCAACGCCCCCGCCATCTTTCAGGCGTTGATGAATGACGTGCTCAGGGACATGTTCAATGTATTTGTGGTCCTCTACCTTGACGACATCCTGGTGTTCTCCAGGAGCGCTGAGAACCACGTCCAGCATGTGCGCATGGTCATCCAGCGTCTCCTGGAGAACCGGCTGTTTCTCAAGGTGGAGAAATGCATCTTCCATTCTCCATCAGTGGAGTTCCTGGGGCTCATTGTGGGGGGAGGACTGATCCGACCAGACCCCCGCAAGATCAGGACAGTGGTCGAGTGGCCCCAACCCTCTACCCGTAAGCAGCTACAGAGCTTCCTCGGGTTTGGCAATTTTTATCGCCGGTTCATCCGTAATTACAGCCGAGTAGCTGCCCCCCTGACACACCTCACCTCCACGCTGCGTTCCTATCACTGGACGCCAGCGGCCAGCGCCGCCTTCGTGGCACTAAAGGAGCGCTTCACCACCGCCCCGGTCCTCCTCCATCCTGACCCCGCCCGGCAGTTTGTAGTAGAGGTGGATGCTTCGGACACCGGCATCGGCGCTGTTCTCTCCCAGCGGTCAGCGGAGGACCAAAAGTTGCATCCCTGTGCCTTTTTCTCCCGCCGGTTCTCACCGGCGGGAGATAGGCCTTTTGTGTACATAGAAAAAGTCTTAGATCTTTGCTTTCAACTCATGAAAAATTGGAGCTAAAACAAAAGTGTTGCATTTATATTTTTGTTCAGTGTAACTAACTGATAGCGAACTAAATAACTAACCTCACATTTTGTGAATAGTTATGAAATCAATAGCATACATCATCAAATGTAGACCTATGCTCGTGGTTGAAATAGACACATTTTTTACATTTTGTTTTTCTGATTTACCATAGAGAACTATGATCAATTAATCATTATATAATTGGCTAGGACTAATCTATAAGCCTATGTTATAACAGAAATATGCAATAATTATTGTGTTTTATCTATTTCCCAATATTGAGTAGTCTATATGAATGCGTGTGTGTGTGTGTGTGTGTGTGTTGTGTGTGTGTGTGTGTGTGTGTAACGGAGGAACATGTAACGTAGCGACCGCATCATGAATGACATGTCGCGCCAACCATATGCGGAGACGCTGAGTCGACTTCCCCACTCGCCTGAGCGTGAATCATGAATTGTAGCGTTATCCCGGTCTACCAACACGCAATTTCCGGTTTCTTATTTCCAACGAGCGGTTTGCGTCAGATAACAATCCCGGTGTGGAGGGGAAGAATAATAAAATGACAAGAAGATCAACGACATGGAGAATGACTACGGAGTTTTTAGAAAACTAACTTGACAAAGCAATATCTCAAATTATTTCACGGAAAGGGATATCCCCTCTGTCGGAAGTCCCGCCCCTCTCTGCCAAACCCATGTAACTGAAAGTCCCGCCTTCCTCTCGTGAATAACGCTCACCTGGACCATCCCGTTCCCAGGCGTTCCGTCGTGAGATGGTTACTTCCCTACTGAGAGAGCTGGCACAGGTCGCATCACCGAAGCCTGCATAGATCGCGACCCACTGAGACGAGGACAAGGTTTTTTTTTTTTATAATTTCAACAGAATTGCTGCATGTTCTTCATAGAAATAAAACATTTGTATTTGATAAAATAGCGTTGTTCTGTTGCATTTATTTATGTAGGCCTAGCATTAAATTAGTATTAAAAGGCACTTCCGGTTTCTACGGGAATCCTGGGATTTCCCGGGAAGGGGCTCTATAATCCCGGGATTTAAAAAGGGTCAGATTTGGGAATTTTGAGCAACCCTAGTGTGCTCCCCCGCAGGGACGTGAACGCAGGAAACATTTTGCTGGGAGAAGATGGTTCTGTTCAGATTGCAGGTGTGTGTGTGTGTGTGCAGCTCCATGTATTGGAAAAGTATTGGGAAAATAGTGACAAACCAATACAATACAAACCAATCGAGTGGTGTTGGGTTGGGTTCTCTTTTCATGTGAGTCTTGATTGATGTGAATATTTTAACATCTTCATCACACTGACTGTCTAGAACAGCTTCTCTCTGCAGTATCATATAATGTATACATATGTATGTATATGTATATCATATATTTTAGATAAATAAATCTATTCAAATAATGACCACTCTGTAGTTGTAGTTTATAACACAATCTCATATCCCATCATAGCCTTAGCGTTCTGAATCAATAAACTGTTTGAAAATGAACGGTATATTGAAACAAACTCACATTTAAGAAGCGCAAATATCAGTATTGTTTTAACAGACCTATGTTTTAATCCCCATGAAGGTCAGGGCTCACCGCTGGCTCATTCCTGCTGTTTGTCAATGGCAATCCTGACCCGGTTTCTTTGTGCTTGGTCTTTTTTGTTATTAGATGTTTGTATTTGTTGTCATTGGGCAACGTGATCCTGGTCTGATGGAAACTAACCCTAACTGTTTAATTAGACATGAAGCTAAAATGTAGACTGCCAGGTTACATAGCAATACGCCTCCCATCCCCTTCACGCCACACTGGTGTCATACCAGAGCACCTTCAGTCGTAGACTGAGATTACCGAGGTGCACCACAGAACGCCACAGGAGGTCCTTTCTGCCTGTGGCCATCAAACTCTATAACTCCTCCCTATAACTCCCCCCGACAAGACAAGGAACACAGCAATATAATGTGCAATATTACCTCACTTTCCTCAGTATGACTTCCTCGTGCAATGTTGGCGTTGCTGTCCAACATCACGTGCAGTCCTCTATCATGTGCTATATTATTAGGGTGCCTTTGCAATGCAAATTATTATTTATTCTTCCGTACACATTTTACTAGTCTCACAGCGTTGCCAGCACAAACGCAAAAAAGACATCAAAACGTGCGCCTTGACCGGGAATAGCGTGCTACTACTTTTTTGTACATACCATTCATACTTTCCGAAATATTCAACATTTAACAGCATTTTTTCCCCATTGAAATGAATGGGGGTGAGTGTTCAAAATGTGTCCAAAACCACTCATATTCAACCTCTTCCCATTCATTCATACATTCAGGTAGAAACTCCATTCAAACATTAAAACGTTCAGGAAACTTCTCAGACATTTTAGCATGAGTGTGTATTGCGCTGGTCAGAGCGGGTGACGATCACATATATGTAGGGATGCACCGATACCACTTTTTTTCAGACCGAGTACAAGTACAAGTACTTACATTTGGGTACTTGCCGATACCGAATACCGATACCGAGTACTTAATAAAACCATTACAGTTCTAATGACTTTGAAAACATGTTTTATTTTCAATTTTCATCAGATGTTCCTCACTTTCTGACTGTGAACAAATTAAACAAATATAACGGCACTGCCACACATTTCAATGAAATGTAACCTATTCAGAACCATCCAACATACGTCAGTCGGATACTCGGTACCAAGGACGTGTTGTTGTTTAGGACATTGGTGGACATCACAGATATTGCGCCAAGGATGCGCAATGACGCTCCCGTGAGGCGCGGGGCTCAGCGTCTCTGGGGGGGGTGCTCCGTTAATTCGCGTTCTGATGGGGGGGGGTTAATTCGCGGTTCTGACGGGGGGGTGCTCCGTTAATTGGTGGGGACATGTCCCCAGCGTTCCCCACTAAATTCTGATGGGGGGGCCTTTAATTTGCGGTTCTGATGGGGGGGTCCGTTAATTTGCGGTTCTGATGGGGTGTGCGTTAATTCGCGGTTCTGATGGGGGGGGGTCCTCTGTTAATTCGCGGTTCTGATGGGGGGGTCCTCTGTTAATTCCGGTTCTGATGGGGGGGTCCTCTGTTAATTCGCGGTTCTGATGGGGGGGTCCTCTGTTAATTCGCGGTTCTGATGGGGGGTGCGCTGTTAATTCGCCGTTCTGATGGGGGGGGTGCGCTGTTAATTCGCGGTTCTGATGGGGGGGGTGCGCTGTTAATTCGCGGTTCTGATGGGGGGGGGTGCGCTGTTAATTCGCCGTTCTGATGGGTGGGGCTGTTAATTCGCCGTTCTGATGGGGGGGGTGCGCTGTTAATTCGCGGTTCTGATGGGGGGGGTGCGCTGTTAATTCGCCGTTCTGATGGGGGGGTGCGTTAATTCGCTGTTCTGATGGGGGGGTGCTGTTAATTTCGCGGTTCTGATGGGGGGGGTGCGCTGTTAATTCGTGGTTCTGATGGGGGGGTGCGCTGTTAATTTGCGGTTCTGATGGGGGGGTGCGCTGTTAATTCGCGGTTCTGATGGGGGGGTGCGCTGTTAATTCGCGGTTCTGATGGGGGGGGTGCGCTGTTAATTCGCGGTTCTGATGGGGGGGTGCGCTGTTAATTTGCGGTTCTGATGGGGGGGTGCTCCGTTAATTGGTGGGGACATGTCCCCAGCGTCCCCACTAAATTCTACGCCCATGCTCGGTACCATGCGCAGTTTCTATTAAACATCCATAAACGCCAACTCGGTTGCATCTCTTTATTTCAATATTCCTTGGCTAAGAATATTACAAGGTTAACGTTGCGTTGCCAAAGTGGTATCGGTGCGGTTGTATCGGAGTAGTTTAACGAGTACGAGTACGAGTACATGAGCACAGTATCGGACCGATACCGAATACTGGTATCGGTATCGGTGCATCCCTACATATATGTAACTATGGAAACAAACAGACTCATACTTTTGGATTTATGAGCCTCGAAGTAACAGCAGTGCAGACTCCAAAGCCCGTATTTTCAAGCAGTTTCAAGCTGTGTAGCCCTGCTGCAACAGAACGATTCCACCACTGATCACGCCATTTTAAAACTGCCATCCCGCCCACAATATTAACTCCACATACGTAATCTATACATCAAAATGTAGGTACACTCGTGACGGTCACATATATGTAACTATGGAAACAAAGGGACTTATACTTTTTGATTTATGAGCCTCGAAGTGACAAGAGTCCCCACCGAATCAGCTCATTAAATTACATGACAACAATGACGAAGCAGTTTTTGTCCCGCTTGTTATGTGGCGCCAATGGCAGTGACACCATAGCCACGCCCCCTCATCGCACACACAGAAGGGGCGTGGCTATGGCGGTGATGCCGTAGCCACGCCCCCTCGCCAAACACAGAGAGACACACACACGTGTGTTTAGGGGGCGTTTATGCTGTGTGTGTGTGTGTGTGTGTGTGTGTGTGTGTGTGTGTGTGTGTGTGTGTGTGTGTGTGTGTGTGTGTGTGTGTGTGTGTGTGTGTGTGTGTGTGTGTGTGTGTGTGTGTGTGTGTGTTTTTGAGTATAGGCCTATGTATTTTATGTTGTGTTTATGCTGTGTGTGTGCTTTGTGTATGTAATTGTTGATTTAAGATCAAGACCTAGTAATGACCTTGCTAATACAAAAGTACAGTTTTATTTTTAGGTATTGTTAGTGTGCTAATGAAACATTACTTCAAAGTACATACGTGTATCTCTCTACTCCTCTCCTACACATCTGTGTGTGTGTGTGTGTGTGTGTGTGTGTGTGTGTGTGTGTGTGTGTGTGTGTGTGTGTGTGTGTGTGTGTGTGTGTGTGTGTGTGTGTGTGTGTGTGTGTCTGTTGTGGTGTGTGTGTGTGTAAGCAGAACGATTATTGTTCCCATTTAGTGATTTAGGGAGAAGCTTTCGTCCAAAGCGACTTCCAGTTAATTCAGAGACATGTCATTAAGGAGCA
>PIJE02001479.1:0-12500 GCA_002895965.2 Coryphaenoides rupestris
TCCCTCCCTCCCTCCCCTCTCAGTGTGTTGTGTTTTATCGAGGACTTGGAGTCTCGCCCGGTCTGGGCTGTCTGCCACCGATCATGGTACAGTATGTACAGTCTACCCTGTGCCAACTCTCTCTCTCTCTCTCTCTCTCTCTCTCTCTCTCTCTCGCTCTCTCTCCCCTGACCGTTCTAGCTGTTGTTTATGCATTGTCAAAAGGCTGCGTGTGTGTGTGCGTACGTGCGAGTGTGTGTGTGTGTGTGTTGGATGGTATGCCTGGTGGTCAGTGACTCCTTTTAATTGCCTCCTAAATCGGAGGTTTGTTGTTGACGATCCTGCAACCTTCTGCACCTGCGCGCGCGCGTGTGTGTGTGTGTGTGTGTGTGTGTGTGTGTACACAGTCTCTGACCAACCAGAACAATATGACTCATAGCTTGTTTTTAAGACCGCTAATGCACCATAAGAGATATACAAGATTACCAATAACACCACACTATCACCTCTCTCTCTCTTTCTCTCTCTCTCTCTCTCTCTCTCTCTATCTTGCACTTTTGCTTTAATCTTTTCATCTTTAAAGTTTTAATACTCTGTGTACTGTATGTGCACAGCATAGATTCCCCAGATTAGCACAATGATCTTGAGGTGTGTGCGTGTGTGTGCGCGCGTGTGCGTGTGTGTGTGTGTGTAACATGAATCAGCAGTTGTGACTTCAAAACGCTTGCAATATTTACAACTTAAAGGGGGTTGCTATTTTACTACCAGGTGGGATGTGGATTAGCCATCACAAGCAAGCCGTCACAAGCCAGGTCAAAATCTAACCCCCCAACCACCCACCCCCCACCCCCTCCCCTAGTGACATCACAAGTGGGAGTGTCCCACCCCAGATGTATCATGGGTAAATAAGGCTACCGGTTGACCTGCTTTACTGATGTCCCTGGAGGGTAGATTTTCACACACACACACACACACACACACACGCGTGCACACATATTTTTTAATGCGTCGTGGGAATACATCCAAGCGATTTGTAATTAAGAAATAACCAGTATTTTTAAATCATCTTCACGCAGACAGATAAAACAGATAAAACGGTGCCAATGTCAATGAATCATACGTTTTAATTAATGACGCATCGTTCCTGGGTGTCGTGTGTATATATCGCCTGATATCAACTGATCTCTTTTTTGTTTAGTGTACATGGATTTGGAGTTATTTGAACAAAACCGGCATATTAATGAAGGTGAATAGTATGTGTGCTCCTCGATTAAATATTGACGTTGTATTGTTGAGAGAGAGCGTTGTCATTTGGGAGATTATTTTCTGACTGGATAATTTCGTGAAGACAAAAAACGGAGACAACATCTTCATCGCCGCTTTTAGTGTGTTAATTCTGCGTTATTAGTTCTGTGTCTGTCTGCCTCTCTGTCCCTGTCTGTCCCTCTGTCTGTCTGTCTGTCTCTCTCTCTCTATCTGTCTGTCTCTCTGGTCTCTCTTTCCCACTGTCTCGTTATCTTTGCCTCTATCTGTCTGTCTGTCTGTCTGTCTCTCTACCTCTCTCTCTGTCCCTCTGTCTGTCCCCTTTGTCTCTATCTGTCTGTCCCTCTGTCTCTCTGCCGCCTGTCTTTGTGGTTGCTGTGGACCGGTGTGCGAGTGTGTGTGTGTGCGTGTCTCTGTGTGTGCGTGTCTCTGTGTGTTGAGTGTGTGTGTGTGTGTGTGTGTGTGTGTGTGTGTGTGTGTGTGTGTGTGTGTGTGTGTGTGTGTGTGTGTGTGTGTGTGTGTGTGTGTGTGATGATATAGGCTGATTGTGCGGCGGGCTGATGTTTTGGCATTCCAGAGCGGTTATGATCGCTCGCAGATGTGTGTTCAGGAACACAACGTACTGTACCCAAACTCCAGAAATTAATGAACGCAGACCGCTTTCCAAACCGCACATTCCTCCCGTGTGTGTGTGTGTGTGTGTGTGTGCCGTTGTGTGTGTGGGTGTATGTCAATCCATCTGTGTTGTTGCATATGAGAGAGGAAGAGAGAGAGAAAGAGGAGAGAAGAGAGAGGAGAGAGAGAGAGAGAGAGAGAGAGAGAGAGGAGAGAGAGAGAGAGAGAGAGAGAGAGAGAGAAGAGAAGAGAGAGAGAAGAGAGAGAGAGAGGAGAGAGAGGAGAGAGAGAGAGAGAGAGAGAGAGAGAGGCTATTAAAAGCAAGGCCAGGGAAAAAAGGCCAAGAAAATAAATGATCTCCCAAGTGTTTAGTTATTCTCATGTGCATTTTTCATTTTTCACTGCGTCTGGCAGACACACACACACACACACACACACACACACACACACACACACACACACACACACACACACACACACACAGACCCAGACACACACACACACAAACAGCACACACACACACACACACACACACACACACACACACACACACACACGGCGTGCACACATATTTTTTAATGCGTCGTGGGAATACATCCAAGCGATTTGTAATTAAGAAATAACCAGTATTTTTAAATCATCTTCACGCAGACAGATAAAACAGATAAAACGGTGCCAATGTCAATGAATCATACGTTTTAATTAATGACGCATCGTTCCTGGGTGTCGTGTGTATATATCGCCTGATATCAACTGATCTCTATCTCTTTTGTTTAGTGTACATGGATTTGGAGTTATTTGAACAAAACCGGCATATTAATGAAGGTGAATAGTATGTGTGCTCCTCGATTAAATATTGACGTTGTATTGTTGAGAGAGAGCGTTGTCATTTGGGAGATTATTTTCTGACTGGATAATTTCGTGAAGACAAAAAACGGAGACAACATCTTCATCGCCTCTTTTAGTGTGTTAATTCTGCGTTATTAGTTCTGTGTCTGTCTGCCTCTCTGTCCCTGTCTGTCCCTCTGTCTGTCTGTCTCTCTCTCTCTATCTGTCTGTCTCTCTCGTCTCTCTTCTGTCTCTTCCCTGTCTCTCTATCTTTGCTCTCTCTGTCTGTCTGTTCTGTCTCTCTACTCTCTCTCTGTCTCTCTGTCTCTCTGTCTCTCTCTCTGTCTCTGTCTCTCTGTCTCTCTATTCTCTGTCTGTATGTGTGTGTGTGTGTGTGTGTGTGTGTGTGTGTGTGTGTGTGTGTGTGTGTGTGTGTCCCTCTGTGTGTGTGTGTGTGTGTGTGTGTGTGTGTGTGTGTGTGTGTGTGTGTGTGTGTGTGTGTGTGTGTGTGTGTGTGTGTGTGTGTGGTGTGTGTGTGTGTGTGTGTGTGTGTGTGTGTGTGTGATGATGACAACAAGGCTGACATCATGTGCCGGCAGGGCTCGATGTTCTGCCAGCATTCCAGAGCGGTTATGATCGCTCGCAGATGTGTGTTCAGGAACACAACGTACTGTACCCAAACTCCAGAAATTAATGAACGCAGACCGCTTTCCAAACCGCACATTCCTCCCAGTGTGTGTGTGTGTGTGTGTGTGTGTGTGTGTGTGTGTGTCGTTGTGTGTGTGTGGGTGTATGTCAATCCATCTGTGTGTTGCATATGAGAGAGGAAGAGAGAGAGAGAGAGAGGAGAGACAGAGAGAGAGGAGAGAGAGAGAGAAGAGGGGAGAGAGACAGACAGACAGAGAGAGAGAGAGAGAGAGAGGCTATTAAAAGCAAGGCCAGGGAAAAAAGGCCAAGAAAATAAATGATCTCCCAAGTGTTTAGTTATTCTCATGTGCATTTTTCATTTTTCACTGCGTCTGGCAGACACACACACACACACACACAACACACACACACACACACACACACACACACACACACACACACACACACACACACACAGACCCAGAACTCAATCCTCCACGTCCTGTTAATACTTCCCCTGACCTGTTGATGTTGCGTACGTGACTGCGCTGGACGCGGGGTCCTGCAGGGGTCAGACGGGCATACACACACAGACATACACACACAGACATACACACACAGACATACACACAGACATACACACACAGACATACACACACAGACATACACACACAGACATACACACAGACGTACACACACAGACATACACACACAGACATACACACAGACGTACACACACAGACATACACACACATACACACACAGACATACACACACAGACATACACACACAGACATACACACAGACATACACACACAGACATACACACACAGACGTACATACAAAGACATACACATACAGACAGACAGACGGACAGACACAGACATACATAGACACAGACAGACAGACACAGATGTACATAGACACAAGCATACATGGACAGACGGGACACAGACAGACACAGACATGCATAGACACATGCATACATAGGCAGAGACAGACACACACAGACAGACATAGACACAGACACAGACAGACAGACAGACAGACAGACAGACAGACAGACAGGCACAAAAAGGCATGGACAGGGACAGAAAGGGACAGACAGGCACAGGCATACATTGACATTCACATCCATACACAGACGTACATCCATAGACGTGTGTGTGTCCATCTGCATGCTGTGTACAGTAAATCCTCCCTCACTGTCACTCACGGTGTGATCAATGTTTTCCCGGAAGCCAAGATATGCAACAACGCAGTCGCGGTGATTGCGACCCTAACCTGGCAGGATGGGTTCCACAGTTTTCATGTCACGCCGTCCTCTCGTTCATTTATGATTCAACATTTTTTATCGTCTTTTATTTATTATTCGCTTTTATGTTGTTGGCACACTGCTAGTGAACAAAATTTGTAACTCCTTTATGGCAAACCGCCTGTGGGTTTGTCAATAACCACTTTAATAATCACATAAAATATATACAAACATAGATTATCAGTGAAATCAAATGGTACAAATTTTGATTATGTTGTATATAATTACGAGCTACTTGGACGTTTAAGGAGGGATGTGGATGCTGAAAGCACAGTGATAGTTGACTGATTCTAGAAGGGTATTTTATAATGGAGGCTACAGTCTCAGTGCTCATCCTGATATTCACATTTGCTTTGGGTTTATTTAT
This sequence comes from Coryphaenoides rupestris, assembly GCA_002895965.2. NCBI lineage: Eukaryota > Metazoa > Chordata > Actinopteri > Gadiformes > Macrouridae > Coryphaenoides > Coryphaenoides rupestris. The sequence continues at coordinate 4,995 of PIJE02001479.1, forward strand.
ATACAATATATAAATTGGTCTCTCAAAGTCATATAACTTTAAGAGACCAATTTATTGAAATGTAAAATTGTATAAAGTTGAACGGCTTTTGCAATTATCAATAAATGATAAATAAACGTATTAATATATTGAAATATTGAATTTAATTTTAAACCCGTTATCGCAGTAGTACCCATAAAGAAATCAAAACATACACAAACAACAAGTTTAGATGAATAAATACCGACAATAAATAATCAAATGTGTCATGCTGGTCCTAATACGAATATAAGAAACTGATCGACTTTTTTTGCGAGGTCACTTCCGTGTGTTTTCCCTTCCTGTCACATGACATTAGGAGCAACACGCATCCCGACGTGCCGGGAGCGTCGGCATGGAGATTAAAGCGCAGCGGCAGGGTTTCTTTTCTTCGAAAGAAGTCCTTCCTATTGTATTGTGATGTATTGTAGCGGCTCTACAGTCGTTCGTTCGTTCCCCCGTTGTAGCGCTAAGTCCCTCCGGTTGCTACGGGAGCGCCGGCGTTCCGCTAATGGTCCTGATTTGGTATTCCGCTCTGTTGCCAGGTGGTATTTTCGTAGACGAGACAAAGTGTTTTTGATGGAGGACTGATTGCTGCAGAGGCCTGCGTCTACCAAACTTGTTTTTTTCCCCTTTCCCCCCCCCCCCGATGTGGTGAGATATGCGACAGAGAAAGAGGAGGAGGACAATGAGATGAGACAGAGAGAGACACAAGAGAGGGGAGAGACAGAGAGAGAGACAGAGTATTTAACCAGCCCCTCTCTCCACACGTACCAGTACACAGTGATGCCTTGTGCTCTCCGAAACAGGGCACCCAGTCCGTCGGATTTTGGATTCGCCACATCACGTCCACCCCCCAGACCCCTCCTGGGCCTGATGCAAGCGATGTTTCTGTTTGTTGCTTGGTTGGTCTCCTTCACCACACCACACACACACACACACCACACACACACACACACACACACACGCACACACACACACACACACACACACACCACACCACACACACACAACACACACACACACCACACACACACACACAGCACAGAGAGAGAGCATCTGTACATGTGTTAGTTTGGTCTTTCTGTGTATTAGGGGATGAAAGGGCCAATTAATGCCTACTTTGTGAGCTCAAGAGATGTGAGTGATACATTAGAACACAGACACACACACACACACACACACACAAAAAACACGTCTACAGGTGTGTGTGCGTTTGTGTGTGTCTCTGTGTGTGTGTGTATGTGTGTGTCTGTGTGTGTGTGTGGTGTGTGTGTGTGCGCGCGTCTCTTCGTAGAGTTAAAATAGGCATCACTTAGGGGGGTCTGAAGGGGGATCAGATGGAATAGCTTGGACTTGTCTCCTGGCATCACAAGACACGCTCTCTCTCTCTCTCACCAACTCTGTCGTCTCTCTCTCTCTCTCCTCTCTCTCTCTCCCCTCAGTGCATAGGACACTGAAGGGCAGGGCTGATTGAGAGACAGACAGACAGCATGTTTAGATGGGTGTCGCAGGTGTTACACGTCGGCCATGTTATCGTCTCATTGGACATGTAGTTAGATTTCCTGGTAGTTATCCTCAGCTGCGTGTGTGAATACTTGGTGGGGGGTTTTTTCGTGGGGGGCCAAGTAGTTCTTCTTCTTTATGACAATGGAAGTCATTCATATCTAATTATTCATTATTATATTTATACGTATTGATAAACTATTTAGTCATGAAGCTGTTTGATAAATTCCTCTGACAATCGTTTGTGTGTGCGTGCGTGTGTGTGTGCGTGCGTGCGTGTGTGCGTGTGTGCGTGTGTGTGTGTGTGCGTGTGTGCGTGTGTGCGTGTGTGCGTGTGTGGTGTGTGTGTGTGTGTGTGTGTGTGTGTGTGTGTGTGTGTGTGCGTGAGCAGTATCAACGGTTCAACTGTCGACGGTTGTGCCAATCAGAAGCGACGTGAGACCCACTTTCCCATGGCCTCGGCCAATCACACGCGGGGATACCAGGATGGATGTTATGGCAGATTTGAATAGCTCGCTCCGAGGCGGCATTGGCATCCTGTCGGACCTATAACTAATAACTATCCATCCATCCATCCATTCTCGTCCGCTTATCCGGGGCCGGGTCGCGGTGGCAGCCGGCTAAGCAGGGCCCCCCAGGCTTCCTTCTCCCCATCCACACACTCCAGTTCCTCCTGGGGGATCCCGAGGCGTTCCCAGGCCAGACGAGATATACAGTATAATCCCTCCAGCGGGTTCTGGGTCTGCCCCGGGGTCTCCTCCCAGTTGGACGTGCCCGGAAAACCTCAGATGCCCGAACCACCTCAGCTGACTCCTTTCGATGCGGAGGAGCAGCGGCTCTACTCCGAGCTCCCTCCGGATGTCTGAGCTCCTCACCCTATCTCTAAGGCTGAGCCCAGCCCCTGTGGAGGAAACTCATTTCGGCCGCTTGTATCCGCGATCTCATTATTTCGGTCACCAGTACCCCAAAGCTCGTGACCATAGGTGAGGGTTGGAACGTAGATGGACTTGTAAATCGAGAGCTCCGCCTTCCGGGCTCAGCTCCCTCTTCACCACAACGGACCGGTACAGCGCCCGCATCACTGCAGACGCTGCACCAATCCGTCTGTCCATCTCCCGCTCCATTTTGCCCTCACTCGTGAACAAGACCCCGAGATACTTGAACTCCTTCGCTTGAGGCAGCAACTCACTCCCAACCCGGAGGGAACACTCCACCGTTTTCCGGCAGAGAACCATGGCCTCAGACTTGGAGGTGCTGACTCTCATCCCGACCGCTTCACACTCGGCTGCAAACCGCCCCAGTGCATGCTGGAGGTCACAGTCTGATGTAGCCAACAGAACCACATCATCTGCAAAGAGCAGAGATGCAATTCTGAGGTCCCCAAACCGGACACTCTCCTCACCTCGGCTGCGCCTTGAGATTCTGTCCATGAAGATCACGAACAGAACCGGTGACAAGGGGCAACCTTGGCGGAGTCCAACACCCACTGAGAATGCTTGACTTTGTGCCGAGAATACGGACGCAGCTCGCACTTTGTTCGTACAGGGACCGAATGGCACGTAGTACCCGTAGTATTCCCCGGGGGACACGGTCATAGGCCTTCTCCGTCCACCCTTCTGGAGCCAGACCCGGGAGGGGAGCTCGTCGGCGAGCGTCTGGTGGCGTGGCCTGAGCTTATTAGACTATGTGACTGCAATTCAGGTTTAACCTATCGAGGTGTGGAGAGGTGATACATTTTAGACTCTGGTGGTATTTCTCCGGCAACTTATTGTGTGCTCCAAGATATAGCACGTTTACTTCAGCTTCGTTGAACGACTTTGCTAAACATCTAACCTGTCCGTCTTCAAGGTCAGTGACCCAAGACCAGCAGATATAAAGAATTAAAACGGTATCGCGTACACTCAGATTCGAACTAAGCGACGCGAATATGAATATAGCAACCTAAGATAATACGTTCGGCCTATATGTACATAATCCCGCCTATTAAGACTCTTAAGTAGAATATCACTCATCGTCACTAGGTCGAATGAGGGTCTGGTTACGTCGTGTGGGCTAATGATTCTAGTTTTGTGCCCGACTTGAACAATTTGGCCCCTCCCCATATTGGACTGTTGATTAATTCTGTTGTCTACTACATGGGTTCAGGACTTGGGGTTTCACTGCTCCAGACTAAACTTACCATAAAAATTGCTGCCCTTGCACTTCAGATGTATGAATCAGGCATGCATGCTGTGGTGCTTGGAGGCTCTAACTGCATCGTACTTGTCTCCTGGTGACAGAGTCTTCACAACGCCAATGAGGGAAGTGACCTGCGTAACATTTACGTACATTGCGGGTGTAAAGATTCTGAATTGTTCAGTCTCTAAAAGATGAAATCTCTCAGTCTTTCAGATGGTTCAGTAAGTGAGGAAGAGTCTTTCTAACTTCTAGATTGGGTCTACAACGCCCGTTTGGTTTACTCAAAGCTTTCTTATTTTCGGCAATTTGCACCAAGGTGGGATATAGGTTTTTAGACATTTTCTAGGTTATCTGGGAATTTAGGTTAAGGGTTAGTGTCAAAAAATCAATGCAGCGAAAGGATGATAATAGTTAAATACGAGACATATAAAAAGCTATTAAGTTCTATATATTTTATATAACATATCTTAAGGTGTCTTCCTATTAAGAGGTCCTAATAGTAACAATAAATCCCGGGGTCTTATTTTCAGCAGGGGTTAGGGAGCATAGTATGAGGAGCGCTCAGAGGGGTTTTTGTAAGCATGAGAGTTCGTTGATGTGTTAGCTTAGTTTCTGGGTCTGTTTAATAGGCAAGATGAGTTGGGATGATTATGATAGGTTTTATGCAGGTGTCACCCGGAGTTGAGAGGAGGTCACCGATATTTATCCAGAGGGAGGGGTATGTCTGCGTGCGCAGGCTCGCAGATATATTTTTTTTCAATGCCCGTTGACAGCATCTTCTGTAACTTTCCATTGCGTACAGATTCATGCCTGGGTTTCTGATTTGCATATCACACCTATAGTATGGCAGGATATACATGTATCTGCATGCGCAGCCTCGCAGATATATTTTTTTTTAATGCCCGTTGACAGCGTCTCCTGTACTTTCCATCGTGTACAGATACATGCCAGGGCGTCTAGTTTGCATATCACACCTATGGCAGGATATACATGTTGTGTTCGTGTTGGGTGCGTAGCCTTGGTATCAAAAATTAGGTTTCCAAGAAATACAAAATTATACATTGTCACGCCGCGTTGTAAGCGAAGCTTTGGTACAAAAAAATAAGGTTCACGGCCCCTCAGTCACGCATGCCACACAGAATTACTAAGAAATACAGAATTATGCATTGCTATGAAAATAAGCATTATAGTCACACATGTCATACAGAATTATTAAGAAATACAGAATTATTAAGAAATACAGAATTATTAAGAAATACAGAATTATTAAGAAATACAGAATTATTAAGAAATACAGAATTATTAAGAAATACAGAATTATGCATTAATCAAAACACTTCATAATATAAGAATTATGTTATACGGAATGACCAAGAAATACAGAATTATGCATTAATCAAAACACTTCATAACATAATAATAATAATAATAATAATAAGGAGGACGAATGTTGTGTGTGTTGTGTGTGTGTGTGTGTTTGTGTGTGTGTGTGTGTGTGTGGTGTATATATATATGTGTGTGTGTGTGTGTGTGTGTGTGTGTGTGTGGGGTGTGTGATGTGTATGTGTATGTGTAGTGTGTGTGTGTGTGCGTGTGTGTGTGTGTGTGTGTGTGTGTGTGTAGTGTGTGTGTGTGTGTGTGTGTGTGTGTGTGTGTGGGTGCCAGGTGCGAGGCGCGCGCTCCACCTCCACCGTCGTGCCTCGCTGCAGGCGAAACCCCGGTACATAAAAAAAACAAAGGACATGGGGCCAGCCCAAGTTCACAGCCTCTGAGTCATATATGGTATTCAGAATTGCTAAGAAATGCAGAATTATGCATTGTCATTGCGTCTTGCAGGCGAAGCTTCGTTCGTTTGAGCTTTGTCTGTTTTCCAAGAAACAACGCCACAATAGGCTCACAGCCCCACCGTCACACATGCCATACAGAATTACTAAGAAATACAGAATTATGCATTATCATACTGAGAAAAAAACAGGTTTCCAAGAAATAGTTATAATAAGTCACATATGGTATACAGAATTATGCATTGCTAAAGAAATAAGCCTTATAGTCACATATGTTATACAGAATTATGCATTCCTGTGGGGCATCATTCAACACTCGTGTTGACTAGCGTGTCAGCCACGACAGCCCGACAATGTCCAGAGCCTTCAGCATCTCAGGGTGAATCTCATCCACACCTGGCGCCTTGCCACTGAAGAGCTTTTTGACTACTTCAGTGACCTCTACCAAGGATATGGGTGAGGCTTCCCCCGAGTCTTCAGACTCTGCCTCTTCCCCAGAGGACGTACTGGTCGGGTTCAGGAGCTCCTCAAACTGTTCTTTCCACCGCCCGACAATAGCCCCAGTCTGGGTCAGCAGTTCTCCTCCCCGACTGAGAACAGCCTGAGCCAAGCCCTGCTTTCCCTTCCTGAGACGCCGGACAGTTTGCCAGAACTTCCTTGAGGCCAACCGAAAGTCCTTCTCCATGGTCTCCCCGAACTCCGAAAGGGCCTGGTTGGCCCTTCTTCAGCCTGACTTCTTCAGCCTGACTTCACCGCTGGTGAACTACTAACTATACTATAACTATATATATATACATACATACTGTATATATGTTGTGTTCTCAGTGGGTCACAAACAACACCTAATGTGGGCCCACCAGTAGGAGGTAGTCTGTACAGGAGGGGGATGGGGGGGAGCTGAGAGGTCTGGTTGGGAGAGAAGGAGGCTAAATTTAAATAGTAATTGGCCGACTTCCACAGGCTTGCGGGCATTTTAATGAGTCATAATAACTTCATTTAAAACCAGCTGAGCATAAAATAGATTGGAGAGGTGCCTGTGGCTAGTATGGATTTGTGTTTGTGTGTGTTTGTGTGTGTGTGTGTGTGTGTGTGTGTGTGTGTGTGTCTGTGGGCAAATGTGTGCAGCTAAACACACACAGACACACACAGTAACAAAATTCATGCAATGCACCAATGCATCAAGCCATGTTTTCAGGGTGGGTGGTGTGTGTGTGTGTGTGTGTGTGTGCGTGCGTGTGGGGGTGGCCGGCTTTTTTTTTCTTTCAGTTTTGTCATTTATAATTGTGAATTAAACTCTTGGTAGAATTGTTGGTAGTTAAATTCAATTAGACACATATGTCTAAAATTAATTAGACTCTGAGTAACCTAAATGAGTAACCTGATTTCACTTACTTTACATAGTTGAATTGGACCAAGTTACAAACTTTTAAATCACCATTTTAAAATGGTGAACATAAAAAAATACATATAAGAAGAAAATAATATGAGAAAAACTTGACTTTATTTCCAAGTGTATGCGGAAGATAGAAGATAGCATGAAGATACATTCAAGAAATCAGAAACCAAATGGCTCAATATCAATTGACCCCCTTCTTTTAGTATTCATTTTAGTAACCAGAATGATTCCATTGAGTGATTTCATATCATGCAATTTATGTTTTATTTTTTTTTTTATTTGTGTAACATCTGTTTTTAAACGGCCAAATCTCTGCATTTCCTTATTCTTCTTCTCCTGATTTTTCTAGAAGCGAGTACAGCTAGACTAGTAAAAAAAAACAAAACAATCCTAATCTAGTCACGCAATATTTGGCATCAATGAGCAGTATTGTTAGCGGCATCCATGCACAACAATACGCGGTCTCAGCCCGCATAAACGGGCAAAGATTAGTCCGTCGTCATCCAGACAGGAGACCGGCTGACCCACTTAGTCCAAAGTGAAAGCACCATCCCGCATGTGAATTAAAATTCTCCAGTATTAAGCCTGCCGGGCGCAACATTGTTGTGTGGGCATTGTTGTTTA
>PIJE02001479.1:22500-25000 GCA_002895965.2 Coryphaenoides rupestris
TTAAAGTAAAACATTTTCTCTCTTTTAATGAGAAAAACTACAGTGGATGTCACGCGATTATGATCGCCGCCCCTCACAAAAAACGCAAAGAACAGCGATTTGTGCCAATTTTGTCGTGACGAGTGGAAGTGAAAAAGGAAACCGCTTCAGTGGCGTGTAGCCACCTGAGCCTGCAATCGGGAGCGCACACACACACACAGCCAACACACCACACACACACACACACACCACACACCCACACACACGCCTGACAGTTTCTTAAGCCTGTTATGCCAACTAAGAGCTTCATCTGTTGCCCAACACGAAGGACGAACGGGTCCGTCAGCTGACGGAGGAGGAGGAGGCAGCGAGGAGGAGGAGGAGGGAGGAGGAAACGGTACCATGTCTGTTGGTGCAGCCACTTCCCTCGTACGCCCGTGCTTGAGCGCTGTGATGCGTTTCCTGCCTACCCTGCGCTGGCGTGTCTTACGCGCTTTCACGTGTCGGCGGTTTTTTGTCGATCCTTTTCTTTGCAGATCAATAAACTTTGTGGTTGGTACTAGGCTGTTCATTCTCACGTTAGCAAGCAATCAACCTCCTCAGCGGCCGTCTTCATTGCAGGCACGTGTGTGTGTGTGTGTGTGTGTGGTGTGTGTGTGTGTGATGCCTTTGTGTGTAGCGTGTGTGTATGTGTGTGCGTGCATGTGCATGAGTGTGTGTATGCACGTGTGTGTGTGTGTGTTGTGTGATGTCCATGCTGGATGTGTGTGTGTGCATGCAGTGGTGTGTGTCTGTGTGTGTGTGTGTGTGTATATGTGTGTGAGGCCCGGACAAGAGTAACGGTTCATGTCAATTAGGTTCGTCGCCTTCCTCCTCCTCCAGTCGCCCTGCCTACCCTTCCTGCCTAAACTAACAAGTTTTGCCTGTTTGCGGCCCAGCCCCAGGATTTAATCACTTTAATTTGGTTACCCATGACCCCACCCCCCCCCCCCCCACACACACCCCAAACTCCTCACAAACACTTCAGTCGCTGGGTGGGCACCTCTAAACAACACCAACACAACAAGAAGTTTGAAGGCCGTTGACCTTCGAGTAAGTTAGGGTGCCGTCGTGGCGCCTCTGGGGTGGGTGGGGGGTGTGGTAGCCGTCGTCGTCGTGGCGGAGCCCCCCGCTTTATTTCAGGGGGGGGGCGGGGGCGGGGGGATTTATGTCTCCTGGGGGCCCGGCGCGCCTCGCACTAAAGTCCCGTTCCAGGGCCGTTTATTTATGAGGCGCGTGGCGGTGGCAGTGGTGGAGGCTTTAACGTGTCCAGGAAGACTCATGGCTCCCCGAGTCTCGCCACCCGCTCCTGTCTCTCTCCCTCCCTCCCCTCCTCTCCCACTCTCCTCCTCTCTCCTCTCTCATCTCCTCCCCTCTTTCCTCTCTCCTCTCCCCACTCTCCTATCCTCCTCTCTCCTCCTCTCTCCTCTCTCATCTCTCCCCTCTTTCCTCTCTCCTCTCCCCTCTCCCTCTCCTCTCTCCTCTCCTCTCTCTCCCAGAGACGCTTTATATTCCTGTTGCATCATCACGTGTGTGTGTGTTGTGGGTGTTTGTCTGTCTGTCTGTCTGTCTGTCTGTCGGTTTTGTTCAAATACTGTATGTGTGTCGGGGTTTTTTTGTTGCCGCCATCGCTTCTCAAAGGGGCATTCTCAAGGCTGAGGGCTCCACGTATTGACTCTCTATTGCTCTCTCCTTTCTCTTCACTATCTCTCTCTCTTCTCTCTCCTTCTCTGCTTCTTATTCTGTTTCTGTCTCTGCTCTCTCTGGTCTGTCTGTCATACCCTCTCTCTCTCTCATGTCTTTGGTCTCTCTTCAATCAACTGGGAGAATGCTTTTTCTTAGAATATTCACGTATTGTGTGTCAGAGAGGCTGTTTATGCCATTGTAGTGTGTTGTATCAACACATGATCAGCCACAGCTCACAAGGCCTTGTAGGGGCACGGTGGCACAGTGCTTGCACTGCTGCCTCACAGCAAGAAGGTCCTGGGATCGATTCCCGCCTGGGGCGCTGTTGACTCGGGTGCCCAGGTGGGTGATCTCCCGGCCTTTCTGTGTGGAGTTTGCATGTTCTCCCCGTGCTCTGCGGGGTCTCCTTACGGAGTCAGAACCCCAATTAAAAACATGCGAAGAATCGCTTCTCCTGTCCAGTCCCTGACCAAGACGTGGACGAAAGATCTGGAGCTGATGGTCCCCGGGCGCTGTCAAGAACGGCTGCCCACTGCTCCTGGCTGCCCCTGGAGGGGCAGCATAACAGGATGGGTCAAATGCAGAGACTTAATTTCCACGGGCCACCCTCCCTGCATGTGTGTGTGTTTGGCGGCCACCACTTCAAGCATGCTGTGTTTGTGTGACTATACAAGTGTGGATTAATAAAGTTGTTCTTCTTCTTCTTCTTCTTCTTTATTGTTTTGTGTGTGTGTGTGTGTGCGTGTGCGTGTGCGTGCGTGTGCGTGTGCGTGTGTGTTTTTTATAACCTGTTGCA
>PIJE02001479.1:27500-30875 GCA_002895965.2 Coryphaenoides rupestris
CACAAACATTGCATACATACACCACACACACATCACGCATACGCACGCCACCCATACGCCACACGACAGCCGTGATTCCACACACTTTCTTCCTGCTTGTTATGTCAAGTTTAGCCTTTTGGCACATGCACACGACAGACATGGCACGTACACACACCACACACATACGTCACACACACACACATCATGTACACACACGCCGCATGAATGCACCCACGCATACCAGACCAACACAACACACACACACTGGATATTCACACCATTTTCTTCCTGCTTGTATTTCAACTTTGGCCTTTTCGCCACATGCACACACGCACATATGATTAGTATGCACACACACAGCACACATCACCACACACGACAGCACACACAGGCACACGACACATAACATACAGCACTTAGTATTGTTGTCAGCGTACTGCAGGCTGCCCCGACGATTATGTCCCATTTCATACATCACGCGGTCACATTACCGCACACTACACACACAACACACACCCACAACACACACACACACACACACACACACCACCTGCACACACACACACACACTACACACACCAACCAGTGTCAGTGGACTAGGACCTGGAGGTATGGGAGGAAGGGGTTAACTGAGGCTAATGATCCGGCAGCCATAACAGCAGGGAGAAAAAAAAAGGGAGAACGCTAAATATAGCTCAGACCCCAGTCTGGTCTGGAGCTCTGTGTGTATATGTGTGTTATGTGTGTGTGTGTGTAATAGTATGTGTGTGTGTATGCGTGTACATGCGTGTGTGTGAGAGAGTTCTTCCGTTCCGAGTAATGCAAACAGCAACAGCAACAGCAGCGCCAGCAAAAATGTGACATATATATATATTTTTTTTTTTAAACCACAGCCACGCCGCTGGCCAGGGAGCTAACCTAAACACAGGCGCTCTCAAAGCAAGAGTTTATCCTGCAAACTTTTATCCTGCAGAGACTTATAGGCCACTATACTGTATATAAGTATATGTAGATAAGTACAGTATATGCATAGTCGTACGCATATTGTCTGCAGCATCAATTATTGCTTTGGAAAAGAAAAAAAAACAATAATATAAATTAAGTCATATATAATAAATAATAAAATAGAAACTAAGAATACAAAAAAATATATATATATCTGTATATTTATATAGTTCAGGGGGTTTCTGGTGTCTGCTATCTGCCTCATCTTATCTGATGACCATATTTGGCAGAGCGGCCGTGTTCTCTGGGGTGATGGAGCCTCATGTTTCCTTGTTGAATGGTGCCTATTGTGACACAGTTCACTGGTATCTCTCTATCTCTCTCTCTCTCTCTCTCTCTCTCTCTCTCTCTCTCTCTCTCTCTCTGTCTCTGTGTCTCCGTCTCTCGCTCTCTCTCTTCTCTCTCTCCTCGTCTCTCGTCTCTCTTCTCGTCTGTCTCCATGTCTCTGCTCTCTCTCTCTCCTGTCGGCTCTGTCTGTGTGTCCTCTATCTCTCTCTGTGTCTTTCGCTCGTCTAATCTTGTCTCTGCGTCGTCTTGTCCTGCCTCTTTCCTGTCTTTGCTGTCTCGCTCTCTGTCTCTGCATCTCTGTCTCTGCCTCTGTTGTATCTCTCTCTCTCTGTGCTCTGTCTTGTCCTGTCTCTGTCTTCGCTCTCTGGGTGTGTGGGTAGTTGTGTGTGTTTGTCTCTGCCTCTTCTGATCCTCTCTGGTCCTGTCTTTCTGGTCTCTGTTCTCCGCTCCTCGTGTCTCTGCCTCTCTGTATTCTCTCTCTCTCTCTGGTCTCTCTGTCTCGTTCTTTTCAAAAGGTTGTCCCTTGCTAAATGTTTTTGTAATTCCCACGAGGAGTGGCGGTAGAGTTGTTTATTGCTGTATAGCAAGGAGCATCAGTAGCTTCTAGGTGTGGTGTGGTGAGTGTGTTGTGGCGTCACGTGTGTGTGTGTGTGTGTGTGGTGTGTAACGATCATGCAAAGCAGCTGCATGCGACTTGCCTGTTTATACCCAGTCCCTGCGAATTTATCTCACTTGAGACACACTCACGCACACACACTCAAGACATACACAAAACACACACACACACACACACACACGCGCGGCTTATGAAACATCTCTTCTCCGGCTGTGTTTTAGACGTTGGATTGCTTAATGTTTCCGTCAAACGTACTCCGTGTCCTCATCTCCACACACACACACACACACACACACACACTCGGGTTTCTCACACACACACTATTTTGAGATGGAACAACAGGATGGAGGGGTTTTTTTTAGGCTTGTTTGTTTGTGTGTTTGTTTGTTTGTGTGTTATTGTTGTTATTTTCATATTGCAGAGGAAATGTGAACGTGGTCATCTCTCCATTCAACATCCCTATTAAACACCAGGGAGGCGTGTCCAAAGTGAGGTGTTCAGGAAGGTTTCTTAATCAGTTTGTCTCTCTGGGCCTCTCTCGCTCTCTCTCTCTCTCTTTGTGTGTGTCTCTCTCTCTCTGTCTCTCTCCCTGTCTGCTTCTCTGTCTCTCTCTCTCTCTCCCCCCCTTTCTTTCTCACTCTCTCTCTCTCTAGCTCTCCTGCTCTGTACTGAGTACTCAGTGTGACTTTAGCCTCAGAGTACGTAAACACTTTCCTTTCTCAAGCCAGAAATAGTTTGGTTAGAGAGGGAGCGAGGGAGCGAGAGAGATATAGACAGAGAGAGAGAGAGAGAGTCGGAGGAGGAGGAGGCGGCATGTGGACAACAGTCTGTTTGTCCGTCTGTCCACATGTCCAACGGTTTCGTTGTGTTTGTCCTTAAAAAAATATTCACACTGGTGGCCTCAGAATCACTCTACACACACACACACACACGCACATGCACCATGGACACACACACACACCATGAACACACACACCATGAACACACACACCATGAGGACACACACACACACACACACACACAGGGTGTGTGGTGTCACTCACGAGGGGGTCGCGTCAAAAGTGTCGATCGTCCCAATCACATTAGGCCGGCGCTGCCATCTGTTTAGCATTTAGCTAATTGTGATGTTATTAAGTTGTCAGTGAGCATTAGGTTGGCGATAAGCAAAGCAAATATTCTCCCCCTTCGTGCGCAGACCAGGGACACACACTCACACACACACTCACACACACACACACACACACACACAAAGACACACACTCTTTGAGCACTCAAATACAAAATGCAAACAGACGGACACAGCACAGCACCGCACATTTCAGGGGAGCATTTGCCATTTGACCCCTTCGTCAGCCGCCGGCGCCTACTCCTCCTCCTCCTCCTCCTCCCCCCCTCCTACTCCTCACCCTTCTCCTCCTCTCCCTCCTCCTCCTCCTGCTCCTCCTCCTCCTCCTTCTCATGAATGCTAGAATGGTGTGCTTTGG
>PIJE02001479.1:34750-44750 GCA_002895965.2 Coryphaenoides rupestris
CTCTCGTTCGTTCGGTCTGTCTTTCTCTCTCTCTCTCTGTCTGTCTGTCTCTCTCTCTCTCTCTGTCTCTCTCTCTCTCTCAGACGCGCGTATGGTATAAAAGTTAATGTACCCCCTTGCACTGCGGTGACATTCAGGAGTCCGTTTAGCCACGGCAGAACGCTAGCAGGTATTTAGCTCGGTGGAGCGCGGGGGCCCCGGCGCTCCCGGAGAACGGGCCCGGCGTTACGTTACGTGGCTCCGCCGCTCAATCAGAGAGCACTTAGCGGTGTCATATTGATTATAGCGGCTTAGCCCCCGTCAACTGCCGGTAGGCTTCCTTTTTGGCAGCCGTGCCCAGAGACACAACTCGCCACAATGGCCGCCACCTCGGCCACGGAGTATTTATGATGAAATACTCCGGGGTACTATATTCAAGTGTAAAATTGTGGAAAACGACCATTTAAAGGAGAGGAGGATGGCGGCGGGAATGGCAGACATACCATTTCTTCCCAAGCCAAAGGCTAATCCTTTCCACGCACAACGTAGCGCTAATGTCTAAGGGGCTGGGACTTCGGGCTACGACTTGTTCGCTCCAGCCAATCAGAACGGGCCATCGCGGTCACCTGTGTTCCCGCCCGCCAGAGGAGATGCCGGTGTGTGTGTCTCTCTGTGGGTCTCTCTCTCTCTCTCTCGTTCCTCACTCGTGGGGGTGGTCCCTGGTAGTGTAGCGCTAGACGTGCCAGCTCAAGCGGGGACCCATTACAACCCCGGCCGAGGTAGACACTTATCAGCTGACAGGCCCGGCTTCCCTCCCTGAGAGCGCCGCGTTTTGATGGATGGATGGATGGATGGTTGGATGGATGGATGCCACCCGGGCGAATAAAGCCCACCGTAGTGTTCCCCCTGCGTAAGTCAGAAGAAAAGAACGCCAAAAAAATATCTTCATAAAGTATATCCGCATCTCTGTATCTCTGGGGCATCGGCGACAACTCTTGTCAGTCCATGATGGAATTGGGGCGGCTAAGATGGCGGGTAAAATGGCGGCTAAGATGGCGGGGTAAATGGCGGCTAAGACGACGGCTAAAACGGCAGCTAAGATGAAGGTGGAGGGCATCACTGGGCGGACAAAAGCAAAGTTGCGGGGACATAAGGGTTGTGCAGGCGACATGCAGCAAAGCTAAACATTGTTCATTTACCTACACTGTCCATCCACATTGAAATGAAATGACTACTTCTAAATACTACTAACACTACTTCTCAATTACCATTATGTTACCTTCTCTTACCTATGTTGTTACTCTATTAGGCTTGTACACTGTGCAATTATTATTCTATTGTTTTTATTCTTATGTTGTTGGTATTTTTGAGCAACCTCTGGCACACAAGAATTTCCTTCGGGATGAATAAACTTATCGTATCTTATCTTGGATGTATCTAAGGCTTATATCTGGTGATTCTATTTCTCCGGTTCTGAGAGTCCTCCTGGGCCTTTTATGCCGTCGGCTTGGTCCTTTTTGAAGTCCTGTGTGGTTTAGGTGACTCCCGGCAGACATCTGATCAAGTCATTTAAGTATTACCACAGGTGTGACTCAGGGGTCGACGGGGTCAACATTTCCCGTGATTACCCAGCATTCCTGTCTCTAAATTGTCCGCTCCCCTCCGACCCCAATGTTCAGATGTGGCCGTGACCCGGGACGCTTTGATCTGCATTGCTAATGAGTTCGTAATGGCGTCTTTTTTTGGATCAGCGTGACCCACCAAATACCTTTTTATCGTAGCTTTCCATAGCATGGCGTGCGTGAGGATGTAAGAAGCTCAACTCCTAGTGGGTGCAGTAGCAGCCCGTGTCGTAGTCGTGGTTGAAGTCAGGCGAAAAGGTTCTGCTGCTTCTTCTACACCCAAAATAAAAATCACTTTTGTTTGTCTTTGGAGCTTTGTTTGTGGAGTTTCGATTCGGGACGTAAATTAGAGAGACTTTGTAAGCAACTGAATTTTGCTGAACTTTGGGTGCAAAAAGAAATCAAGCAACGCTATGAAACCTCGGCGACATTTTAGTTTAACTTTAACTTCCAGGTCAGTGGACGTTCATAGTACGGTCCACTGGTAACCCCCGCCCAACCTGCTCCAGTGTTCAGTGGCTCGTCCAATGAGAAAACAGGGCGGTGAGGTGGAGAATACCACCACCATCCACAACCCCACCCTACCCCACCCTACCCCAACCCCACCCCACCCCACCCCTACCCTACCCCACCCTATCCCACCAGACCCACACTCTCACAATCCCCTGACTCGGGTGTCGACTTACAATCCGGGGGGGGTGGAGGGAGTGGGTGGGGGTCACAGCCCCATTGACCACCGGGCTCTGGAGCGTGATTGATTAGGTGGTGTTGGAGGCCAGCGGAGGACCTCTGAGAGGACAGGGGTCAGCCCTCCTCTCTGAAGCTGCTTCCTTTTGTACAGTCGCATCTCTCTCTCTTTTCTCTCTCGCTGTCTCTCTCTCTTTCTCTCTCTCTCTGTCTGTCTCTCTCTCTTTCTCTCTGTGTTCCCTGGGTAATTGGGGGAGGGTGGACAGTATCAATTGAACTTTTTTCCCTCTTACCCTTCAGCTCTCTCTCTCTTTCTCTCTCTCTCTCTCTCTCTTTTTAAGTTGCTCTTTCAAAATGGAAGGTTTGGATTCTTTGTTCATACTAATCCCTCGTCCCTCGCAAGCTGCTGAAGAGACTACAGTAGACAAACTACAGGAGGACGGGATCAATTAAATGTATCCTTTGTGGAATTTAAAATCTGTAAAATCTGTTAATGAAAGGGTACGCCCGCACTAAAAGTCACTCGTCTTGGTGGAGAAGTTCTCAATAGTGCTTATCTTCAATCTGAAAAACTCTCACTCTAACTTAAATACATTAAAATAAGCCTGAAAACCGCAACCTCAACTTCCAGTCGCAACGTCCAAAAGGGGATAACGAACTGCGATGGTTTAGCAATCATTTTGCAGGAGGCAACGGGCCCATCTGAGCTCTTCCGCTGATATTATGCACTTTTTTGCAAGTTCTGGGATCGCACCGCCATTCCCAGAGAAATGTGGACTATCCACTCCGCCCTCGGGGGTGTGCGCCGCTTTTGTGGTCATAGGACCGGGATTACACTTTAACCCCCAGCACCACTAGACCCCCTTCCACCCTCAGGCCCAGGGGTCAGGTGAAAGGCCAGGAATCTTAAACAGGGGAAGGGAGAAAGAAGAATGAGACAGGACAGGGTTGGGGGAGGTTGGGGGATTGGGAGGAGAGAGGAGGGAGAGAGAGGGAGAGAGAGGGAGAGAGGAGAGAGAGAGAGAGAGAGAGAGAGAGAGAGAGAGAGAGAGAGAGAGAGAGAGAGACGAGAGAGAGAGAGAGAGAGAGAGAGAGAGAGAGAGAGAGAGAGAGAGGAGAAGAGAGAGAGAGAGACTGAAAGTACAATGTGTTGACCCACTTCAGGACTCCAGTTGGATCCCAAAATTGTTTGAGTTAGTTCGAAATGTTCCCAGCCTATTTATTTTTAATTAGTTACTGTGTTCGATTTTTTTCCTCTTGCCTCTTTCAGAATATAAAAAAACAGCGTTTGGGGAGGAGGGGGATTTTGCATAAAATATATTTTCTTTCTCCAACATCTTCAGGAAAAGTAGGCGTCTAAAGCCTACTTCCTGTATTCACCTGGCTTACTTCCTGTTTCGTATTCAAGGTGGAGCCTACGAGGGGAGCTTGCATCTGTTGGATAGTTGTTGCAGGGCCTGGTTCGCTCTGCAGTGCACCAATCTGGCGCCCCTCCCGGTCTGGCCTGGCTCTGCGGTTCTCAAACTATCTTTTGCGATTTTTACCACGATATTTTTTCAGCCAAGTACCCTTTTAAAGTTAAAGTGATATACTCGTCTTGGAAAGATTGACCAAATGTGTTACTGTATTTACTATTCAGATTGACTGTTAATTTTCCGAGTGCCTCCCGCTATCTTCCAAAGTAACCATAGGGGGTGCGCTGGCCCGGTCCACGCTCTCACACCCTCCGGACACCCCAGCCCACTACACCGTGGCTTCCTGCGGCCTGTCCGGAGAGATATACGGCCTGGAGAAGTGTGTGTGTGTGTGTGTGTGTGTGTGTGTGTGTGTGTGTGTGGTGTGTGTGTGTGTGTGTGTGTGTGTGTGTGTCTGTGTCTGTGTCTGTGTGTGTGGGTGGGTCTGTAGGGTGCAGGGGTGGGTAGATGGATGAGGAAGACACTCTCCTGGTTCTATCAGTTTTGACACGGCCCACATTTAACTGGCCTGGTGGGTTTTTTTGTGACACACGCTTTTGTGGCCCCCATGCAAAGGGTTGATTGAAAATGGCCGTATTTCTTGTCTTAAAAATAAAATAATAATAATAATAATCGGCAAATCATGGTCAATTTGCTGTTTTAATAGCAGCCCTGTGTCGCGGCTGGACGTGGAAAATGTTATTTCATTTGAAGATGACCAGAGCAACCGTGGTTACTCAAATGAGTCCTCTAATGCGCCGTCATAAATTCTTGACCTTGTAAACCACTTTCTAAATCGCCATTCACGGGTCTTTATTCCAGAGAAAATCGTGGCTGTGTCTCTCTCGAGGCCAACTGTTCTGAGCTGTAAAGTCATGTGAGGTCTCGCTCCCCCCCCTCCCCCTCCCTCTCTCTCCCTCTCTCTCCCTCCTCTCCCTCCCTCTCTCTCCTCCCTCTCCCTCTCCCTCCCTCTCCCTCTCTGAAGCTCTCAGTGGGACCAAACACTTGTTCGTAAAACGGAATAGCTCCCCCTCCTGGGCGGTGGCAGTAATGCACGCTGGAGACGCCAGACGTCCCCCAACAATAGGGACACGGATATCGTTTTGTTCGGTTGGCTCGGTTCTTCGGTCTCAACCTGACACTAATTATTTTTCGGATATAATTTTATAATTATTATTTTCCCTTTCCAATGTGGAAGCCGTGCGGGACAATTTGTATGATTTGAATTGGCAGAAGGAAAGTGATTTTTTTCTTGTTATCTGCATACTTCTGGGAATGTGGGTCACCGGGCTTCTTCGCCTTCTGAGGTCAACGCATGAAAATACCTTTTCATGCGTTGAGCGATGATTTAGAATCGCCCATTTTTAAGTGACACGGTGGTGGAAAGGAATCCATGGCCATTTCTTTTGACTTATTGCTCACAAATATGTTGGCAATACATTGACAATTGTTAAAACAGGCATGTTTATCAATGCTGATTTTTTTTTTTTTTAACTAAGCACAGCTCAACCACTTTTACACAGACAGACACACACACAAATTACACAATTTATCTTATTCCTCCATTCATTTCTATGTTTTAGTCAACATTGGGTGTTGGTTATCTTGTTTAGTGTCTCATAAACAAGTGTGGAAAAGCAAGCATGTGTCCTCACTTACCCTTCACAAGTCGGCGATGACTCAAGACGCTATGCCCATTGACGGCAAATAGATCGGATCAGACGCAATTATCTTTTTAATTTGCATATACAGTATCTAAGAGAGCGTTGTGGCGTTACGCGAGTTCACACAACCGTTGGCGTGTTCAAACACACATCGCCGCCGGCGCAATAAATCGTATCTACCGGGTGTAAAATGTCAAAACGCAGAGATAGACTTAATGATGACACATTTTAATATAGTTGAGGAATACCGCAGGAGGGTTTGTTTATGTTGTTCTTCGACACCAAAGGTGAAGGAGACCGAAACACCTCCGTCACCGCGCCACCTTGAGCTCCAGCGAAAGGGCAGTTTGTGTTCTCGTAAACACGATGTCTGCAGGCTGTTTCTCCACCGCATTCCTTTCACGCCGTGTTTTTCATTTCAATAGTTGTTGTTGTGTGTGTTTCATACAGAACAGATGGTATTTCAGACGCGAAAGTTTTATCCATTAGGTTAGCGAGGGCAACCGCGGTGACATCGTGTTGAATTAATCGCCATAAGCCGCTCCTAAGTCAAATATTTGTTATTTAGGCCGCATTTCTTTGCGTTCCTTAACCTCTGTCTTTCCTGTTTATGTTTTTCCGGTTTGCTTTGCGCGTGTTTGCTTGTCTGTTTGGGTGTTTGCGCTGCAGTCCGTTGGACAGGGAACTGGAATGTGAAATTGTAACGTGGAAACGATGCTATCTTGGAATAAAGCAGAGCCAGCGTTGGCTAAAAGCAGCCGTCAACTGATCAAATGTTTGTGTGTGTGTGTGTGTGTGTGTGTGTGTGTGTGTGTGTGTGTTGTGGTGTGTGTGTGTGTGTAGTGTTGTGTGTGTTGTGGTGTGTGTGTGTGTGTGTGCTGTGTGGACACACACACACACACACACACACACGGGCAAACCTCCTCTACCTAAAAATCAATTCCCTTTCTAATGGAATTAAGAGAGATTGAGGGACAGCACTGTATTAGGTCTTCAAAAGACACAGCCCCCCCTCGACACCTCACTTCCACACACACACGCACACACACACACACACGCACACACATATATGCACACACGTTCAATCCAACCTCTAAGAGGAGGGCATGTGTTTTTTCCCCAGTGGGGGGTTTTTTCTTCTATCGACAGACTACCGATCTATAAATAAAGTCTTCTCCAACCGCAGACCACCGAGCCGCGTGGTCTGGTCCCCGTGTGTTCTGGCTCCAAGGTCATCACCAGGTGTGGAGCCCACCTCACCCCACCCCCACCGTACCCCAGCCAGCACCCCCCCACCGCACCCACCTGCTCCTCCACCCGTCGGGTTCCATTAAACATTTACCAACAGCTCCTATTTGAGGAGATGTCTCCTATTCTCGTCTTGAGCAACACAAAAAAAAACCGACATAAAAATGTCCTTTAAAAAAAAAAAAACAAGACAAGAAGATGGTTTTAAAAAAAGATTTTAAAATGCAAGTGAAGTGAAGTGAGGTGAAGTGACGCTGAGTGCTGTTCTATTTTAACAGAACCTGTCGCGTAGCGTGGATGTGTTCAAGTGTGATCAAATATGTTCATTCACGATATTCTGCGGCCGCCACAAGCGCTCTAGAAAGGCGCCGGTTGCTCCTGAATTATTCTTCGTGTTCTCGTCGATGTTGTTTGAGATACAGCTGAGAGGCAGGAGAGATGCTTTTTCAGAAATACCTTATTGTTAGTGTTGACGAGGGTCTTGTTCCCCACTCGCGTACGCTGTTCATCGATCACGGACGTACATTATATTAACACGTTTTCGCTACAATGTTAAGCTAGGAGGTAAGTAGCTAACGTGGCTCGTTGTCATGGAAACGCTAAACAACGTGCAGAGACCCATCCCCACCCTCAGATCGTACCTCCAGTGGAGAACTCTACCTCCTGCCTTATTCTACACGACACCTTTTATATTATTATCATTCATTAGACCCATCGCCTTTGTTTTCTTATTTATTTCTGTATTGAGAACGCACACACACACACACACACACACACACACACACACACACACACACACACACACACACACACACACACACACACATACACACACACATACACACACACACACAAACTAGTTGAACCTATCTAAACACCCGTCATTCTAATACACACGCAATATTAGTTCTTTTTTTGTTAATTTAGTTCTTTATTTGTTCATTTATTTTATTTATTTTATTTATTTTATTTATTTATATTTTACATGCATGTATTCTGGGAAGGCCTGAAATTCAGCTTAATTGAAATCCAATAAATGAATAAATGGAAACATTCAAATGTAGAAGTAGTTCAATAAATGACAGGAACACATTTTAAGATCAGTTGCGCTTAATTCGCGTCCCCTTGTCCAACATGTGGTGCTGTCAGAACACTGGAGAGTTAAATTACCACCTAAAAGTCACCTCACGCTAAGCCGGGCGGAGAGGACCCATTGTGTAGAAGATTACCAAGTACTAATCAAAACAAGAAATAAATAAAATAAAGCAATTTCAATGAAAACCTGTAACAATATGAATAAATACAGAGGGCCAACCAAAATTCACTCGAGCCCATGATTTTTTTTTTTCTCAAGGTTCAGAAAGTCTAGACTTCGTATTTTATCCCAGACTGTCTATTGCGAGCATGGTTTTTGTGCACGTTTCTTTGTTTTGTGTGTGTGTGTGTGTGTGTGTGTGTGTAAGTCTTTTGGTTTGTCATACACCCTGAGTCAGGTGTGTGTGTGTGTGTGTGTGTGTGTGAGTGTGTGTGTGTGTGTGTACATTCATGACTGTGTTTGGGGCACAAAGTCTGTCTCTGGGACCTTAAAGCATCTGACTAATGCGGGTCCGGTCACTCCCTCCCTGCTCTCCATTCACGGTGTCTGCCAGCACGGCCCATATGGCCGCTAAGCAGAGTGACATCTCGGGAAGCCTGGCCATTTGTTCTGCCTTGCAGCATTTTACAACGGAGAGAGAGAGAGAGAGAGAGAGACAGAGAGAGCAGACAGAGAGAGAGACAAGATGAGAGAGAGACAGAGAGAGAGAACAGAGACTGAGAGACAGAGGGAGAGACAGACGGAAAGAGAGACGGAAAGAGAGGACAGCGAGAGAGACAGTGGGAGGAGAGACTGAAAGACAGAAAGAGGAGATGGAGATGGACAAAAAAAGAGAGAGAGAGGAGAGAGATATGACTGATGCTGCTCAATGTTTCACCTTTTAAAATGCATTTCGAGAAAAATAGTTTCATTTTAAATACCGGCTTTTTAATTGTCTAAAGTACTCTTGTGAGAATGTGATACTTCATATATTTATACATTTTTACTTATTATTAATATTATTATTATTATATTATTATTATTACTACTGATGTTATTATTCTATTATTCTATTTGTCATTATTAGTGTTATTATTATATAACTATTTGTTATTAATTTGGATTTTTATTATTCAATGATTAGGCATCAATTACATGTAAAAGAAAATACTATGTTGGTGCCTATTAAACCCAAGCACCATGGAATAGTTATTTTTTTATAAGTGTGGTGTCGGACCGGTTTAGACGCGCCGTCCGATCCGGTTTCAAAGCGTGACCGGCATTCGGAAGTTTAGAGGACCAGTTTAGAGAGACGTTCCGGAAGTTTTCGGTTCAGACATTGCCTGGGTGTGTGCTGTGTTGCGTGCGTGTGCCTGTGTGTGTGTGTGTGTGTGTGTGTGCGTGCGTTGAACAGCGCTTAGCCTCCTAAATCAGCATCATCACCTCGACCTTTGCTATAAATTCGAGGAGACTTTCGGGACGGCGGTAATTACATCACACACATTCCACACCTGTTGAGCCTGAACTCTGAGCATCTCTCTCGCGCCTCTCCGAAGAAACAAATACGTGCATTTTAGAAGAAATAAAACTACGATATACATGTATGACTAATTCAGAATCAGAATCAGCTTTATTAACCTTAGTTTTTACAAACAACAAGGAAATGTGGGCTTTTGTGAAATCGGCAGACCTAAACACTTGAACGTTAAAAGAAAGGGGAGGAATGTGATTCAGTTCAGTCTTCACAAAGGAAATAATGTTATTTTGTCCATTTTCTCTCTTCTCTTTCTCTCCTCCTCCCGCCACATGGAATGGTAACGAGCTTTCAGCCTAATTAAATTTCTACGGTATAAAAAATTGTCTGGCTTCCTCGTGAGAGAGAGAGAGAGGAGAGAGCGAGAGAGAGAGAGAGAGAGAGAGGAGAGAGAATCTTACAAAACATGCAGGCGTTTTTATATGCGGGACAAGCCGTGGGGGACGGACGCACATACAAGTAACATATCTGCCCCCCCGCACATACTTTGTCTCTGTGTCCGACGCCGCCATTTATTTTCATCGGTTTCCCGCCTTAATGGCCGCTCTGCCTGCTGGACGGGGGGGGGGGCATCTTGATGCTTGCATTTGACCTTGGCGGGGGGAGTGAGTCATATGACTTGTGTGTCGTGTGCACTTAGCCTGAAAGACACACACACACACACACACACACACAATCATTTTCCTTTATAAATCCCCCCACTATCGCCCATTTAACTTTGCATAAACGCAATCTTT
>PIJE02001479.1:49750-54750 GCA_002895965.2 Coryphaenoides rupestris
CTGTGTGCGTGGAGGTTCAAATTGGGGCGGGCAAGGAAAAAAAACCTAACGAACGAACGAAATGTCTTTGTTGCTCTTCCTCGTACAGCTCGATGTCCGTGCGTACGTTGGAAGGCATGCCGGGTGAGGCGTAGCGTAGCGTAGCCTAGCCTCGTCTAGTCTAGCCTAACCTAGCGTCAGGAGGCATAGCATACGGGAGGAAACCGGTTAGATACGTGAGCCGGGAAAAGAGCCAAATCACACGCGATGCTCCCGATGAAAAGTAAAAGGTTAGCTTGGGGACATTTTTTGCCGTTCACGTCGCCTATTTTTGGCGGGAGCGTCACGGTCGGAGTAGTCGGAACATTCCAGGGTTCAGAAACTGGCTCTTTGTGTGTGTGTGTGTGTGTGTGTGTGTGTGTGTGTGTGTGTGTGTGTGTGTGTGTGTGTGTGTGTGTGTGTGTGTGTGTGTGTGTGTGTGTGTGTGTGTGTGTGTGTGTGTGTGTGTGTGCGTGTGTCTTTTGTCCGTCAGCCCGTTCGTCTCGGTAATGTAGCGAGACCCCCGAGGTACAATTAATGAGGCCAATCAGTTGGTCTCAGTGTGTGGCTGGAGCCAAAACACGGCAGGACTTTAAATTCTCTCCCCCCCGCTCCCCCCCCCCCGATCGGGATCGTCCATCTCGAACCGAGACGGCCTCTTCTCTTCTCTCCACCAATCGGACGCCCTCACTCGCCGCGGCCGAGACGAGAGAGAAAAGACAAATGGACGGAACTGAAATGTGACTTGACGGTTGCTCGCCTAAACCGTGAGAGAATAAGCATCAAAGAGCGCCAAACCCCACAAAAAAGAAAAAAAAGACGCCCCCTTCCCCTTCCCTCGTCGCGTTCAAGCGTTCGTACACCCCGCCCGTTCCCAGCGCCGCCCGACGCACCACGGCTTCACCCCGCGTTAGGGTCGCCAGCGCGCCGAAACGGTCGAGCGCCGAGCGGTACTTTGTGGACGCGGGCTCGGCAGGGGGTCCCGTCCGGGGGGGGGGGGGGGTGTTGGGGGAGAGCAAAAGTGTTGCAGCGCCCTCCGACCCAAAAAAAAAGCTGTGTATGAATGTGTCTATTGTTATTTACACTTTGTTTCCCCGCCCCCACCACGGATTCGGGAAAAGCTCCCCCAAATGTGTGCAAACAACGGAGGGGGAAATGTAACGGACCCCCAGCCCCCCCTTCCCCAAAACCTCATCCTGCGATTTCACACCACAGCCGTGCTGGCCGTCGTTTTTTTTGGGGGGGGGGGGGATCGCACGGTCAGTATTGTCGGCGGACCCCCTGTTGGGCGGCCATTGTGGCCCACAAGAGGTCCCCATATACATACACACACACACACACACACAGGTAGTTACACACACATACATGCGTAGACACACACACACACCAGCAACCCTCCCGTCTACCCCCGTCACCCCTGTATGCGTCTACCCCCCCCCCACATGCATTCTCACTACATCAACACACACACACACATTTGCAGACATTTTGAATGCTTCGTTCAATGCAATTGTTCTTGTGGTGATTCATTGTGCGGCAACATTATTATTGTTGTTAAAGCCAACGAACCTGGTTGACCTTTCAGATGAAATGTATGCTCTAATGATCTATGATCTAGTCTAGGTTTGCATTGTAGTTGTGTCACGTTTAACTGAGATGAGCGCTTGCATCTATTTCTTTTGCAAATGTCGATGAAGGCCAAACACTGTCAACACCAAAGCGTTTAGTGTTCTAGAAACGTCCGCAAGCCTAGCGTGCGATGCCTTCAGATGTACACATATATCCAGTATATATATATATATACAATATATCGCGCTGAATTGAGCCGATGCGTTTGTGCAGAATCGTCACGGCCGTGGAGATCGGGAGGTTGGCTTTATTGGCCGAGGTATCGATGGCGACACTTAGCCGTAGCCGTGGCCGTGGCTGGGCTGGGCTGGGCTGGGCTGGGCGGCGGGAGAAAAACACTCTGGTCTGGTAATGGCCTAGAATTGAACACCACACGGCACGCACCCCAAACTCCCACTCCTTTATGTCTCATTAGCTCTAGCAGGTGCCGGGTGGCCGCAGTGTTACGCACCGCGCGGTCACGCCGCGTTTAGCTGTCCCACTTTTTAAGACGAGAGAGGGATAGAGAGAGACTGCGAGAGAGAGAGAGAGTCTAGACTGTGTGTGTGTGTGTGTGTGTGTGTGTGTGAGCCCTTTCCTTCCCTGTGATGTTGTTGTGCACATTTGCCAACATCCAATCGTGTACGCGAGGCCATCTTAACAAAAGACACCAAATCCAGCGGCAGACACCGTTTTAAGGGAACACGGCCGCTAAGCGGAGCGTTGCTCTTGTGAGATTGCTTGTGTTTGCTGTTGGAAGTCAACTCGCTTCCCTTCGGCTGTCATTCACATCTTGAGGGGCGGCAGTAGCTCAGGGAGGTAAGAGCAGTTGTCTTTTGCACCACCCGCCATACTATTGCGACTCTTACTTGTCACTTTATACTTTTTACTGTACTTATGAGGTACGATGGTTTTGTGCTGATGTGTGTGTGTGTCCGTGTGTGTCTGTTGTCGTGGGTGTTTCATGGTGAGTCAGATGATCAGGAGATGCGTGTATGTGTCGGTAACACACAAATCAGTTTGAAATTATCGGGTTGGCGTTCTCTCGCCGCGTCAAACGTTACCGACTCAATTATTCAGTGAGTCATTAGCGGCGAGTGGTTGAAGCAGGTGGCCGCCGATTCACTTGAAGTGGTGTTCTCACCTCCAGACTCTGCCCAATCTCATGTTGTGATTGTCGCGGTGCAGCGCTTTGGTAACGAAATGCCTCATACTTCTGGATGCTGACTGTTTGTGGAGATCTACATCTCTCTCTCTCTCTCTCTCTCCCTCGCTACCCTCTCTCTCTCTCTCTCTCTCTATCTCTCCCCCTCTCTCTCTCTCTCTCTCTCTCTCTCTCTCTCTCTCTCTCTCTCCCCTCTCTCTTTCTCTTCTCTCTCATCGCTCTCTCCCTCTCCTCTCTCTCTCTCCTCTCTCTCCTCTCTCCTCCCTCTCTCTCCTCCTCCTCTCTCCTCCCCCATGCTCAGCTCCCCTACAACCTCATGGAGAAATGGATCTCAGTGGGTTCAAGATATAAAGAAAACTACAGGGTTCAATATCCTCCCTTCAGCGTATTTGTGAAATTTATCCAAGACCAAGCTAAGACGCGAAATGACCCCAGCTTTTCAGACCTCATCATGGCTGGGTCACTAAGGTCGGATAAACCTCTGAAGCCCATGAAACCATCTGTGTTCACCAGGAAGACCGAAGTTTCACCTTGGGGTGAATACAAGCAAAGTAACCAGGACAGAACAGCAGAGGATCCAGATAGACTGTGTCCAATACATAGCAAGCCCCATCCTCTAAGAAAATGTCGTTGCTTCCGCAACAAAAGCTTGGATGAAAGAAAAGCTTACCTTAAAGAGAAACACATCTGTTTCAAGTCCCCCCTCTCTCCTCTCTCCTCCTCTCTCCTCCCTCTCTCTCTCTCCTTCTCTCCCTCTCTCCTCTCTCCCTCTCTCTCCTCTCTCCTCCTCCTCTCTCCTCTCTCTCTCTCTCCTCTCTCCTCCTCTCTCTCTCCCCTCCTCCTCTCCTCCTCTCTCCTCTCTCTCCTCTCTGCTCTCCTCTCCTCTCTCTCTCTCTCTCTCCTCTCTCCTCCCCTCTCTCCTCTCTCTCCTCTCTCCCTCTCTCCTCTTCTCCTCCCTCTCTCCTCTCTCCTCCCCCCTCTCTCCTCTCTCCTCTTCTCCTCCCTCTCTCCTCTCTCCTCTCCTCTCTCCTCTCCTCTCTTCCTCTCTCCTCTCTGCTGTCCTCTCTCCTCTCCTCTCTCCTCTCTCCTCTCTGCTCTCCTCTCTCCTCTCTCCTCTCCTCTCTGCTGTCCTCTCTCCTCTCCTCTCTCCTCTCCTCTCTGCTCCCCCCTCTCTCCTCTCCTCCTCTCTCCTCTCCTCCTCTCTCCTCTCTCCTCTCTCCTCTCCTCTCTGCTGTCCTCTCTCCTCTCCTCTCTCCTCTCCTCTCTGCTCTCCTCTCTCCTTCCTCTCCTCTCCTCTCCTCTCTCCTCTCTCTCTGCTGATAGTTTCGGTGAATACAAGCAAAGTAACCAGGACAGAACAGCAGAGGATCCAGATAGACTGTGTCCAATACATAGCAAGCCCCATCCTCTAAGAAAATGTCGTTGCTTCCGCAACAAAAGCTTGGATGAAAGAAAAGCTTACCTTAAAGAGAAACACATCTGTTTCAAGTGTTGCGCCTCAACCAATCACCTCGCCAAAGACTAACAAAGCTGTGCTGTGCAATGAGTGCAACAGCGACAGACATCTATCTGCACTTCATCCAGGGCCAGCTCCATGGAAACCAGTGAGCTCCGCTGTAACTGAAGATCAAGGCGGGGAGCAACAACAGGACGAGACTCCAGAGGTGATGTCAAAATGCACAGAAGTCTGCGGGAACACATTCGGCTCACGATCCTGCTCCAAAATATGTTTGGTCAGAGTCTACCCTGCAGGTCAAAGAGACAGAGCCATTAAAGCATACGCTGTCATCGATGAACAAAGTAACCGGTCCTTGGCCAAGAGCGAACTGTTTGACACCTTTGGCATTGAAGCAGGTGCTGCACCATACACCCTTAAAACTTGCTCAGGGGTAGTAGAGGCGTCTGGGCGACGTGCAAGCAATCTCGTAGTGGAGTCAATAGATGGAGACACGCAAATCCCTCTTCCTACCATCATAGAGTGTGATATGATGCCTGACGATCGCCTTGAGATCCCCTCACCCGAGATAGCACGCCATTATCCACACCTCAAGGCAGTGGTGGATAAAATCCCACCTATCGATCCAGAAGCAGCTATTCTCCTTCTCCTCGGCAGAGACATACTACGTGTACATAAAGTGCGTAGACACTACAACGGACTCAATAATACACCCTATGCTCAACAACTCGACCTTGGCTGGGTTATTGTTGG